>JAAALK010001708.1:18749-82547 GCA_019279435.1 Zizania palustris | reverse complement strand
TTGCTCGCCACCTCCGGCAAGGGCTTCGGGTGCAGCTCGAAGGCCACCTTCGCCTTCTTCCATCCTTCACATACCGGAGCTCTCTCCAGCAAGGGCTCCGCTCCACGTGCGGCGGCCGTCGAGCCCCAAGAGCTACAAGTACGCCTGAGGAGGGAGCTTTGAACCTTATCTTCGCGCACCTCCGGCAAGGGGGGCTTCGGGTGCAGCCGAAGACGTCTTCGCCTTCCTACTTCACACGGAGCCCCTCGGCAAGGGGCTCCATTCCACGTGTCGAAGGCCATCGAAGCCCCAAGGGCTACAAGGTATGTACAATCCGAAGCCCTACTTCGATATACCAATCTGCAATTACATTAATAAGCTCGAAGCCCTGCTTCGCCTTAAGGCCGAAGTCCTGCTTCACCTTAGTTCCGAAGCCCTGCTTCGCCTTAAATGCAAACTTTTGCCATCCTGTTGAAAAACCGAGCAATGCTTCGTCTTATGAAAACCGAAGCCATGCTTCGCCTTATTTAAAACGAAGCCATGCTTCGTCTTATTGAAAAACCGAAGCCATGCTTCGCCTTATTTAAAACCGAAGCCATGCTTCGCCTTATTCAAAACCGAAGCCATGCTTCGTCTTATTGAAAAACCGAAGCCATGCTTCGCCTTATTTAAATCTGAAGCCATGCTTCGCCTTATTCAAAACCGAAGCCATGCTTCGTCTTATTGAAAACCGAAGCCATGCTTCGCCTTATTCAAACCGAAGCCATGCTTCGCCTTATTTAAAACCGAAGCCATGCTTCGCCTTATTTAAAACCGAAGCCTTGCTTCGCTTTATAAAATCCGGAGTACCCATCCGAAGGCTACACGTGCCTCGGGCCCGTAGCAGTGGGCTAAAAGGACTCGGGCCACTGGCCCGACGCGTCCAGGGATTCCGGGCTCCGCGCGAAGCATCCCAGGGTCGAAGGTGACCCAGAGTCGAAGGTTGGCTCAGAGTCGAAGGTGGCTCACACTATCCCAGGTTCGGTGAATCCACACCAATATCCTTTTCAATACAGGACCAAGCTCCAGAAGCCTTGCTTCGCTATCTAAACACGCACTGAAGCCTCGCTTCGTGTGACGTGATCTAAGCTAAAGATTAAGCCTGTCGAAGTCATACTTCGCTAAAAATCTAAGTGCGTTTCAGAGCCTCGCTCACGCACAGCATCCAAATCCCAGCATGCTGAAGCATGCTTCGCTCAATTTGGTTATGCTGAAGCCTTGCTTCACACCAAGTTAGCGTGTTTGAAGCCCAAAAGAGGCCTTCGCTCAATGAAATCCGAGCAGCCGAAGCTTTGCTTCGCACCAAGTTAGCACGTGCGAAGCCCAAAAGAGGCCTTCGCTTAAATAAAATTTCATGCGTCGAAGCCGCCGAAAGTCGCACCCTTCGCATCTCTTAGTTTCTTGCCCGCACCAGCAATGGCTAAGTCCCTAGCTGCCACGAGCAAAGGAGGGAAGCATGTATGCAAGGTGTGCGAATGTAATACGCAATACGAGCGTGACAAGCTAAACGATCGAAGCCAAACAATACGAAACATACAGACGAAGTATGCAGATATAACAAACTCCATTTATTGTATATTGAGAAGTGTGCTACAAACATACTTCGGAAGCAAAACTACGTATAATCTGTATCTAAACCTAAGAAGAACCGCTGTGCGAGGCCCCAACCCTCGCTTGCCTCTTTTTCGGCCAGGGCCACCTCGGCTGGACGTTTGCCTCGTCGGAGCCCGCTCTCCCTCGACCAGCCCGTCCAGGCTCCGAAGCTCGTAAGCTCAGTCTTCCACTTTGCAGGTCGCTCCAAGTTAGTGAAGCAGGCGGTGCCGTATCGAAGGCAGAAAAGTCTAGGGCCTCGTCGCCCGCTAAGGCCATTCGCGAAGGCAAAGACAAAGGGCCCTGAAGGGACTCCGTCTTCACAGCGGCTAATAAATCCTGAGCTACTTCGGAGATGGCTTCACCGCTAGGCCCCCTCGGAAGCTTAAACCGGGGGGGCCTTCGGACCTAGCTACTTCGAGGATCGCCCACAGCCTGTCGAAGCTCTTCGGAGTCCTCGAGGACTTCGAGGTCTACGCTCGGAGTCTGAGCCTGGGCAGGTATAAAAAGAACCCCCGCATTCATATTAATAAGCTGATAGAGTTTTACAACCTGCAGCTAAGTATTACAAAAGGCCTAAGGAGATCTACACCTTCGGAGGCGGAGGTGCCGAAATCGAAGGCGGATCAGGCACAGCAGGCGCTTTGGCTCGGCGATGTCGAAGGGCCTTCTGGAGGTCGAGGACTGCTTCGCAACCTTGCTCCTTCTAGGGTTCCTGCAGCCGCCGCCAGGCCCCGCGAACTTCGGCCGGAGGCGTCACCAAGTGCGGACCCCCGAAGGCCACTGGGGTCATGGAGGTTGCCGCCCGAAGGTGGTCACACCCCGCGGCATGGAGCATCTGCAACACCCCTTGGCCTGCGACGTGACCGGCCATAAGAGCGAAGCCCGTTAGCGCTTCGTCTGCTACCGAAGCCGCAGTCTTCAAGAAATCGGCGTGGTCCCCAATCGGGTCCTAATCGCCAAAGTCCGAAGCCCGGCACTCGGTCCCTATTTTCTCAAGGACCCTCGGTCAGGCTCTGGGTGGCCTCGCCAAGATTGGCCACGACGAAGCTCTCAAGATCTTGAGCCCGTTGGTGGAGCTCCTCGTTCTCCTTCGCCTGTCGGGCCTCGGCATCCTTCGAAGCCTGGAGCTCCGCACGGAGCCGAGCCGTCTCCGAGGCCAAGGCTTCCTTCGCCTCAGTAGCCGAAGCCTCGGCCCGCCTCCGCTTCTCGGCCTCTTCCGAGACCTCGCGGCAAAGGGCCTCCTTCTCCTCTGCGAGGCGCTCCATCCGCCTGTCGGCAGCAGTCGAAGCTGCTGCGTTCAGTGCGAAGGCCTGCAGAAATTCAAGGAAATCATAAGTACCAACGAAAGGCTAACATATAGTTTGAAGCTGCAAGGGGCTTCACTCACCCGCATGAGGACCTCGTTCGAGCTGACAAAGAGATCCGTGGGGTCTCGGTGGCTAAGCTGGGCCACCAGTCCCCCTCCTCCGCAGAAGCACAAGCCTGGCGGAAACCGTGGATCGCCGCCACCGTCACGCCCCCCTCGGCTTGAAAGGGTGAATCACGGCCACGGCCGCCTCCGCGGGTTCCGGCGAGGCAGGGCTCAAGCCCACCACGTCCACTTCTTCTTCACCTCCAGGGACCTCGCGGCCTCCGCTGCCTTCGTCGTCGGACGAAGCACTCTCGGAGTCCGAATCGCTGCCGCTGCTGCTGCTGCCGCCGCTGCTGCTCGAAGCTTCCGTGGGCTTCGCTTCGGCAGGCTTCGATCCACCTTCGCTTGCCGGCTTCGCCACAGTGGGCCTCGCATCATCTTCGTCCTCTGCAGGGAGCCAAGTCAAAATCCGCATATTGAAGAGAAGCATGAAAAAGAAAAAGGGTTTACCATCGTCGGAGATCTCTTGAAAAGAGGATGGGGCTAAGTGTGCCCTCCAACTCCTTCGCTGCGAAGCTGGCGCATCTACCTCCGCACCCGAGGTTGTTTCCGCCGGGGCATCCGTGGCGTCCTTGGCGGCCGGAATGTGCGCGTCGGCCTTCGCCGCCGAAGGCCTCGCCGCCAGGGGCTTCGCTGCCTTCTTAGGGGTCGGAGTAGTTGCGGGCTTCGCCGCAACCTCCCCCGAATTAGAAGCTTCGGCCGCGGGGACCTCCGGCCGAGGTCCCGAAGCATCCGCGTCGTCCTCGTCCCCCCTCTTCCTCTTGGCTCCGACCGACGAGGTAGCCAGGTGGGCGAAGTCCGGCAGGGCAGGGAGCCCTCCGAGGTCGAGCGCGGTCCATACCCTGTTCCAGCGCTCCCAGGACCCCACCAGTGCAAGACGCTGGTTCTGCTCCTCGGGGGTCGGAGTCCCGACGACTCGATCCGCCGCCGCGATGGCCTCCTCCGAGGTCCTCATTTCGAGGTTGGATTCATGAGAAGTTTGAGTTAGAAGCAAAAATCTACGAAGTATTAAAAGCAAAGAAATTGAGAAGCCTTACAGAAGCGGTCGAAGGCCAACTCGCTAAGTTCACCTCGACCCGAAGCCTGAAAGAGCCCCTCCGGCCAGGAGCGCGCGAGGGGACTGAGCCGGAGGGTGATGAACTCCTCCGCGAGGTCCCTCATACTCATCTTCGCCGCCACTCTCCGTAGCAGCGAGATCCTCGAGCGAAGGATGTCTTCGCTGGTCTTCACCACCCCTTCGCGCTGGTACAAGATGTGGGCGTTAGTACTCCGAAGGGGGGAGTTCGCGCCGATGGAGGCGTAGAACCACTCCTGATCCCACCTCGAGTACCATTTGTTGTTTACGGCCCTCGCTGGGAAGGCGTCTTGGTACTCCTTCCGGAGCTGGAAATTGGCACTGCCGAAGGCCAGCGCCCTCTTGACGCGGTCCGTCCCCTCCCTCGGCTTCGGTTGGAAGTTGGCATCATGGAGGGCGACGAAGACATCCGCGCGGCCCTCGCAGCCCTCGGCCCTCATGGCCCACTCGAAGACAGCTAACCTCGCCACTGCGTGGGCGAAAGCTGAGGGAGCTCGAGGTTGTAAGCCTTGAGGACTTCGCTCAGCATCCCCACCGCAGGCAGTCCGAGGACGGCCTCAAAGAAGGCCTCGAACACCACCACCTCGTCAGCTCGAGGCCTCGGCTCAGCCTCCGACTTCTCCGGGACCCGAAGCTGGATCTTCGCCGCGATCTTCCCTTCGCAGGCCCTCCAGACCGACTCCTCCGTGGAGATCGAGGCCCTCATCTCCAGGGTCTGCTCGAACTTGTCGGGGGGCGTCCGAAGGTCCCTCGGCCCCAGCCACCTAGGCGCAGTCTTCGCCGCCGCAGCCGCCGCTGCCTGCACCTGGGCGGAGCCCGAGCTCGAGCCCAAGGCCAGAGACTTTGCCACCGCCTTCTTCGGCATGTTGATGGGACTTCGCCGCGAAGGGCTAAAACTAGCGAAGGGGGCTCCGCGCGAAGCTAGGAAGAAGAGGAAAGTGAAGGCTGTAAGGCGACGAGAAGGAAGCAAATGAAGGTGTGCCGGAGCCGCACGCGGTAAGCCCCTATTTATAGGCGCGGTAAGAATTCCAACTGTCGTGGGCCGAACCCACCGCCAGGTGGGCCTCCAACGAAAGCAAATCGGCCCAGAGCAAGGTAACGGTAACTTTTTTGACCGTTGTGGAGCCGTTCGGGCTCCCCGAGGCCGTTCTGGCAACTAGCGCGGACATTTATTACCCCCGGGTATCGAGGTCACCTTCGGTCCAGGCTCCGAAGGTATGTTTTCTCTGAAGTTGTGTTTTCAGGTCATTTGTCCTAAGGGCGCGTGCACCCCTTCGTCCCGAAGGCCTACACGCGAGGGGCTACTGTTGGGGGAATATATTTCCCTTGAACAGGGGCCAAATGACGTCATCCTCCGACAGCCTTCGGCCCAGAGCCCAGCACTGTCGGAGCCTGTTTTCTCTCTAAGCATTGTTTTCAGGTCCCAAGGTGCCTTTCGGGGGTCCAGCTCGGAGCCCCCACTTCGGGCCCTGGCGCAGGGCACCGGAGGCCACCCCCCGGGCGCAGGAGGCCGGAGGCCACCCTCCGGTTGCAGGACGTCGGAGGCCGCCCTCCGGAGCCAAGTCCGGAGGTCGCCCTCCAGAGCCCAGTTCGGAGGCCGCCCTTCGGAGCCAAGTCCGGAGGCCGCCCTCCGGAGCCCAGTTCGGAGGCCACCCTCCGGGAGCCAAGTCCGGAGGCCGCCCTCCGGGAGCCAAGTTCGGAGGCCGCCCTCCGGAGCATGCTTCGGAGCCCTTCTCCGGGGTACACTTCGAAGCCTTCTCCTCCGCAAGCCAGCCTTCGGACCCTGTCAAGACTGTTCGAAGCCAAGGCTCCGAGACCCCAGTTCGGAGCCCTGTTCGGAGCCTTGCTCGGAGCATGCTTCGGAGCCCCCCTTTGGGTGCACTTCGAAGCCCTCTTCGCAGCCTCTGCCATAGAGCTCCGACCCCTACTTCGAGGCTCAAGAAATATCTAAGTATAGGCCATACCGGGGGCCCCTCCGCCCCTGGTATGTCGTTTAGCTGGTCAAAGTCTGGCGCAGCCTGACACGTCTGTAAAGTTGTAAAGTTGTCTGGTACCTTTGCACAGTAGCTAGCTCCCTTTCCCTGTCTACCCCTATAATCCTAGGAGCTTGTAGGCGGTATCTTGGTCTTTTCCTTAAGGCCTGCGTGCCTATAAAAGCAGGGCCAAGCCCTTGTAGTAGGGGACACGCTCCAGGGGGCCGAGAGACCCTGGAACTATTGCTCCATACTAGGGCATACCATGCCAAATCCACCACAACTGGACGTAGGGTTATTATCTTCCAGGAGAGGCCCGAACCAGTATAAACCTCTTTCTCCCTCTGTTAGAGTCCTTCGAGGCTCATTCTCCACATCACACTCCACTACACAGAAACCTGCTGGAACTAACGCAATTGTTCCAACATCTCTAAATTTTAGTTATTTAGTCATCATAAGGTTGCTAAAAGGGACTAAAGAGTAGTAATGACAATGAATACCCCTCATTAATGCCTTTCGAGATGAAACAAAAGGCATTTGCAGTCATTTATTAGGAACAATTTGGTTTTTATTCAACTCATTTAATAATATTTAGTCACTAGAACCAAACAACTAGTGACTAAAATTTAGTCAAATAAATAAATAGAGAATAAAGTTTAGTTTAGTTCTTAAAAAAACCAAACAGAGCCTTAAATAGCACACTGTTTTTTTTAAGATAGATGGGGAGACTCACCATTTATTTAAAGAAAGGATACGATTGCCCGGGATTGAATTTGGGTAGGAGACACCACATTTTGCAAATAGCACACTAATTAATAGTGTAAAAATATCCTAATTATGCCACGGGTACTATCCTAAATACACCAACAGAAAATCACAGAAATTCAATGCCAAGTGTGGCGAAACCTATTACTAGTACATTAATTTTCTTTTGGAACCCCAGGTGACACAGTGGTATAGTTAAATCCTAGCAGTCTGCACAAATTTACAAACATACGCGTATGTTTTTAATATTATTTCAGTGAGATTAGGGATTAACTCTAGCCTCTATCTCTTTACCTCTTTAAACTTATGGTAGAGATCACAGGTGTGTGAGCGTGGTGTATACGTGTGTACTTGCTCGATATAATCGGAAAAAAATCATTTTCGTTCTACGGATAAATTTACTTAAGCACTCCGTGACAAATCCAAGTACCACCTGGAGAATTTTTTTGCCCTCCATGTTGAACTCAAAATTCCTTTGTTGCAAAAAACCTGATTTATTGTGAGCAAACTGGTCCAGTCTACACATTTTGACTGTTGGTGCTTTGAGATATCATATATGTTTGGTGTTCCCTGTTGCGAAGGGACGTTATGGCGAAATTCGGTAGACTTTTACAACATAATCCATGTACATTAATTACCTAACAAATGCCAGGCATGCATCCCAACTGATCATATCCCACCCAGATCGAACTCGTCAGGATATGACTAGTATCACAAAACAAAAGATTCCAAAATATAAATCATAAAATATAAACCATATAAAAATGCTATTTGTTTGAACCAGAATCCACACTTCATTCATCAGGAATTCAGGCGATAACTTGAGGCATTCGACAAGAACAGCATGCAAACTTGATAGAGCATATTGGTTATCCAGTCCTGCAGTAAGATTATTGTGAAGTAGGTCAATCAGCACGGTAACTCGTAGTAAAAACTTTCCCCTTCTCTTCTTCTCACACGAGCCATGGCAATGGCAGCAAGTGTCATGCTATAGACAAACGAATAGGTATTGGCATTGATATTTTTGTGGCCTGGTGCGGAACAAAAAATGGAGGTCTCCATTACAAAATAATATTGAAAAATTTAGTGTCATTAACAAATCTCACACTAATAAGTTTAAATACAAAGGAAAAACATCTCTAGATTATTTAAAACAATTTCTTTTAACAGGTCTGTTGTTCGTGACTTATGACTAATTTGCAACTGAGCTTTATTAATACTTGTGAGAGTTATTAGCATACTAAATTTTGGAGACCTAGTGCGGTCGCACCGCCGGCAGTGCCCCAAGGCCGGCCATGTAGGTATTCTGTGGGATACTCAATGGTGTACAATAAATGTAAAAAATAGTAAATCTTTTGCTACCAAATAAACAAAATCTCATGCAACATCTGATTTCTTTAATAGACATACTCTGCCACCACTGCACACAATCCACTGCAAAATCTTTCATCTCTCTCACGCAAATGCAAATGTAACCACAGGTCTCTAGAGAGTGAAGGGAAGTGAGGAGAGAGATGGTGCAACACTGCCTCTGCAGGTGCCCATAAAAGAGGTGCTCCTGCATTCACACCCCTCAAATGCAGAAAAGATAAACCCCTTTGCAACCCTGTTAAACCACCACCAGCAGACACACAAGAAGAAGGAGCACAGGGCAAAACAGAGCATTGCAAAGCAAGAAGCAGAGAGAAAAAAGAAGCAAGCCATGGCCTCTCATTGCCTCCTCCTCCTGCTGCTTCTGCTGCTGTGTCCCCTGGCCTTCTCCCTGCCAGCGTCAGCCGCGGAGAGAGAGGAGGAGGCCGTGCTCGCCATGGCGGCCAGTCTCCCCAGGCCGCCGGCCGTCTCCTTCTGGGAGGGGTACACGCAGCTGTTCGGCGACTCTAACCTCGCGCTCCATGGCGAAGGCATGCGAGTCCGCATCTCCCTCGATGAGCGGACAGGTGCGCTTGCGCCGCCTTTCTCTTGCCCCTCTTCTCGTTGAATCTTGCTACTCTGCTTTTCATTTGAGTTCTTGGCTTGGCTCCGTATGGCCTCTTCAGGTGCCGGATTCGCGTCGCACGATGCGTATCTGCATGGGTTCTTCAGTGCAAGCATCAAGCTGCCGGCTGATTACGCCGCTGGTGTCGTCGTCGCATTCTATGTAAGATGTTTCGTTTTCATTTCTGTTTTCACCTCTGCATGTGGTAGTATCAAGCAGAGACTGCATTTCTTTCTGATTCTTGTACCAGAAGAAACAAGATTTTTTTCGAGGTAAAAAAGAAAAAAACTGAGAATGAAATTTGTAGTCCATTAATCTATTTGGTCAACATGTACTTTGACAAATTTTTTGATAGTTTTATACTATACTGCGTGAAGACATGCAGACTTGTACTATCAACTGCACATTTCACTATTTCAGTGGTACATTATATGTGTCATACTTCTGAGTTTCACACAGAATGGCTACTACATGATAAAGAGAGTAACTCTCATACTGTTTGGTTAAGATATGCAATTTTTGCCCATAATACATTCTGTGATTCAGTTCTAGAAACAAACCCTGTATTTCTTAATCCATATCTCTGAAAATGTCATAACAGTGTTTATGTTCTTGTGTGTTACTTAGATGTCGAATGGCGATGTGTATGAGAAGACACATGACGAGCTGGACTTTGAGTTCCTAGGGAACATCAAGGGGAAGGAGTGGAGGGTGCAGACCAATGTGTATGGCAATGGCAGCACATCGGTTGGCAGGGAAGAGAGGTATGGCCTCTGGTTTGATCCCACGGAGGATTTCCATCGCTATGTCATTCTCTGGAGCCATGACCGGATTGTGTAAGAAAACCCTCATCCCTCACTTTTAATCACCTGCATACATGATTGGTTAACATGATCAAGTAGTTTAGTAGATTCCCTTGCATACCTTTATGACTTGCCTTGTGAAGGATATCGGTGATTTTTCCATCATGAATCGAACTAGTACTAATTGCTTGCACGGAAGCACATTACTAGCTTCGTTTTATGACGGTAATATGATGAAAACCAAAAAGAATCTGAACAATGGAAATAAGGTAAAAACAAGCGTTCGAAATGTGAATGTGTGAGATATCCTTTAAATATTTTTTTTCCATCTAACAAGTAACAACATGAATTGCTAAGTAGCAGCGAAAAGCATTTGGCTGAAGATGTTGTGAATAACGGGGCTCACGGAGCATGCTTTGTAGTGAAAATTTATTATGATATGATTATTGTTCTTCTTAATTTTATATCCTTCAAATTATTGGCATTACTATTACTCTGATAAAATTTTTCTTAATTCCATTGCTTACATATGAGTTTGTGGTTATATGCATGCTTGATGTTTAGATGGTATATATACTCATGAAGATGACAATATTATATATGTTGTGTTTGATCTGGTTGTCTGTTTACTCATGTAGTGTACTGCAACAATCAATAATTACCATTATTGCCTTCAAGTACCTTTTCCCCTGTCCCCTATCCTTTATCCTCCTCCATGATTGAGAGGGAGTTGTTTTTCATTCTTTACAGCTTGTATGTTTCCTTGGGCTATTGCCAGCACTTTAATAATGTAAGTTCTGATGACCCAAATTGAGTTAAATGACAATTCCACAGATGGTAGCCAAGTAATAGTGCACTCTGATGCTAAAATAGGCTTCAGTATTTTGTGTTTGAACACCCTAATACACATTACTTGAATAATACCAGTTTTTTGGTCCTTCAACTGCTGTGAATCATGTACTCAATCCATTTTTGGGTGTTTTTTCTTCACTTGATTTGCACTGTTTCTGCAGGACGCATTTCCTTCTACAGAATAATACTTTCCACGTTTAGTTTAGCATTCCACCATTTGTCTTTTGCAATTTGCATGATCTATCCTCCACCTGATCCTTCCACTAAGATTCTTGTTCTATCATCCATCGCAAACCTGTTTTGATGACAAGGGTAGAAAGTTATTAATGATCAGCCACAAGCAAAACTTTTGGAGTCATGCACTAGGAAGAGAAACTGGAAAAGTTGTCACCACTACCAGTCCACCACTACACAGCCACTTTCATCATGTGCTTTTACATGTTCAGGTTCATGCATCGAAAATGCCACCTTCCTTTCATTTCTTGAAATGAGAGAGAAAGACCTGCTCTCGTGTTCACGTCTGAGGGGAATTTGTACCCAAGAAAACCTTGAGGGTTTCAAATGTACAGCTTTTGGCACATTTACTTGTTATTCTAGTGAACCACGTACAGTTCAGCACCTAACTTGAGGACATTGTTAGTTAGTACTTATGATATGAAGAGTACAGGGTCAGGAAACTGTCTTGAAGTACTTGCTCGAAATTGCACATGGTCATAATGGCATAACCATATGTTGTACAGATCTTTTGAAGGCGCCAAAGTAGGTTTCTTTGTATACAACTAACAACTGATATTTGACAAAAAAAACTGTTTGATGTTATGTGCTTTTTTATGCTGCTGTTTATGAAGCATAGTTACGAAATATCTGAGATTTTCTGGCATATATATTAGATGTCATGTCAGTATGTCACATATCCCAATTGGTTCCTCGTCTTGATTGATTACTCATTCTTGCTGGTTCATATTATTTGATTGTCTGGCTCTTCCTCTCTGCAGATTCTACATTGATGAAACTCCAATCCGGGAGGTTGTGAGGACGAAATCCATGGGTGTTGAGTTCCCGTCCAAGCCGATGTCACTGTACGCCACCATCTGGGACGGTTCTAGCTGGGCAACCTCAGGTGGCCGCTACAAGGTGAACTACAAGTACGCCCCTTTTGTTGCGGAGTTTTCAGAACTGATGCTACATGGCTGCGCCATGGCCACCTCGAGCAGTGCACCGTCGTGCACGCCGGACAACGCCAGCATCCACAACGCGGTGGTCATGTCCGGAAGACAGCGGTCGGCGATGGAGAGGTTCAGGACCAAGTACATGACTTATGGCTACTGCTACGACCGTCTCCGGTACCCTACGCCTCCACCGGAGTGCAATGCCGGCGCCGAGGCCGAGTTGTTCCTCCCTACTGGCGCGACGAGGTCCATGGACCGCCATGGCCGCTCTAGGCGCCACCGTCGTAATCCAGCAAATTCAGCATACTGATGTGAGCAGCATTGTGTTTCATGTGTCAGCACTGATTTTGTCACAGTTGGGTCAGTTGGGTCATTGGTTGCATGTGTGTGCACACCTTAGTTTTGTGGTTTCATGTGATCGATGATGTTGGATTCTGTGGCCAGGTAGTGTTATGCATGTGTAGGGCAACTAAATTTGATTCGCAATTCGGGGATAGTATGTACAATTGACTAGTAGTAAATTGGGTAGCTAGGTTATTATGTTAGCAATCATGTCAGAGCATTCCATCGACTGTAGGTTGTTGTTGCTTGTAGCTTGCTCAGTTGAGTTAGTAGAATCTGTGTCATTGATTTGAAATGCAGATGGAATCCTTGGAAAGGTAAGGGTGGAGTAGATAATTAGATGCATCCACCCCCCCATGGCCTAAACTGCGAAACATTATCAGTCTATGCTCCCGTTGAGCTACATTGATGGAATCCATCTGTTTTAAATTTTAATGCGTTTATTTTTTTAAGTTTAATTTTAATAGGAAAATTTTACAACGTACCAAAAAGATTATGGATTGTCTAACTATTTTGATCTAATAGCATGGCAAGAATTATAGGAGGTAATAGTTAGTGTCATTTTAAAGGAAATTTTCAATTATTAGTGCTGATTTTTCACAAATCTTTTCACTCACTTAGATTTTTAGGATTCCGTTTTTTCTTTTTTCCTCTTGCGTGAAGCCATAATTGCTGTCAGCGCCTCTTCCCACGCACCAAAATTCCTAATGGAGAACAATACTGTTCGCGCAGGTAGCATTCTTTGTAACACCTAGAAACATCTTAGATGGTGTTTGGTTGGTTTAAGGTAACGTAAACGTTAACGTAATCAATTACAGTGTTAAGGGATAACAATATAATGGATTACTGAATTTGTTTGGTTAACAAGTGTAACGCAATCTATTTACATTACAATGTTTGGTTAATAAGTGTAACGTATTCTATTTACATCACAACGTTTGGTTTATAATGAATGAAATAAAAATGGATTTTTGTAACACTTTCTAAATTTATTAAACATATCTCTAAAAATTAGACATCTCCATATCAACATCAACATAACAAAAATATCTCCAAAATTAGACATCTCCATACCAACATCAACATAACAAAAATATCTCCAAAATTAGACATCTCGATACCAACATAAACATAACAAAAATATCTTCGGATTAAACATATCCATAACATCATCCATAACAAAAATATGTCCAAAAGTAAACATCATCCATAACAAAAACCATCTCCAAAATTAAACATCATCCATAACATAATCCATAACATCATCCATAACATCATCCATTACAAAAATATGTCCAAAATGAAACATCTCCATAACAACATCATCCATACTCCAACATTGAAAACTAGTTATAGCTTCTTTCTTATTCATCATCTTCTTTCACACCATCATTATCACCAACACTTGTCTTCTTCTTAGTCTCCCTCCTCACCCTACCCGTCCATCAACTTCTCTTTGCTTCATCTAATAATTTTAAGACAAACTTAGCCCCAAGCAATTAATAGTGACAACATTAAACAATATCTACAAACTTACCAGCGAGCATTTTTAGTATGTATTCCCTTCTTAGAGAGTCAGGAAGCGCTAGAAGCATACACATCTGATCTGGCATTTTCACAAATACCAATGCAGCATTGACAACTTCGGTGCCAGTAAACCCAAGTTTCTGCAACTCAAGGATAGCTCTATTATGTAATTTTTGTTGTGTGTCCTCTTCACTGACTATCTTCTCTTGAGCCTCAGCCTCACGCATCATAGATTCTGCCATTGTACCCACATGCTTACAAACACTCTTCAATTCACCTTGAACATCCACAAACATATCCAAGAAACGATCGCCCGATGAGCTATCCTTTAACTTGACATGGTCTTTCTTACGCTTCTTAGAGCACGAAGACGTTGAATCAACACTCCTTCGAGGTGTTTCTATACATGCTCTCTCTTCTACATCATCTTGATCTCGCACGTCTTCAAGAGCAATCTCCTTCTCCATATTTGACATCGCTTCAGCAACCCCTTCCGCTCCTTCTCCTGTGGCTATATCTCTTCCGTATATTGCAGCTAATGTATCGTAGTAAGGAAATGCAATACCATACAAGCCTTTCGCCTCATGATTTTTCTGTAAAATGAAAATAGATATTAATGATAACCACTTGAAAAAGAAGGAGGGCCATACAATTTTATTATGAAATGTGTATAGAAAAGATCTACTTACTTTACAATGGTCATCATACTGTTGCTTCTCACACTGCAACATCTTTCTAGTGTCATCCCATGCGAAACCACTCTTTCCTAGCATTACCTCGAGTGCCCCATATTTGGTCCTGAAGTGTCTCACCCTTGACTCGATGTGGGGTATAGCAGTAAGACCACAACCAGGCAGTTTTTTTGCAAGCATACTCTCCAAAACTTGGCAATATCCATTTTTAAAACCCCCTTCTGCTTTCCACTTTGGATCTAAAGATATCTCATATAGTGACTTGACAAGCTCGTCATCTTCATAACAAGTCCAAATCCTTTTATTTTTACCTCTTCCACGCATAATACTTGAGCTTCAAACTTGATCCATGCCTGCAACAAGAAAAATAGATTTTAGTTCCCGATTATCAAGCTAATCATAGTGATCATCCAATAAAATACAAACCTCAATGAGAACTAGAAGCCCTATAGGTATTAAACATTCCCTGAGCAAGACTATTCCGAAAATTACTCCATTCATTTGACGTTGCGATAGCTGTGATAAATTCAGGTTCATTAGCTTCTCCCTCAACAATATCCATTGATACCTCCTCCGCTGATTCCTCACTTTCAAGAGGATCTTTAGACATATTTTGCAAAATCAAATTGTGTAACAAAGCACATGCCGTTATAATTCTACATTGAGTCTTGATGGGAAAATAAGAGGCAACTCTCAAAATGCCCCAACGACCTTTTAGTCTTCCGAAAGCCCTTTCTATAATATTCCTAGCACTTGCATGTCTCATGTTAAAGTACTCCTCTGCACTATTTGGTGGGCTTTGTGTAGTGAAACCTCCTAAATGATACCTTTGGCCTCGATATGGAGCTAAAAAACCATTTGCATTTGTGTAGCCCGCATCAACAAGATAATAGCAACCTTTGCAATTAATTAGAATGTCAATATAATTGTGGGGTATAGTAAGTTGGTTAAAAATGATTGGATAAAAACTCGCCTTGAGGGACACGTAACCCACTTTGCCTTGAGATGGCATCACGAAGCACACGCCCATCATGCGCTGAACCCTCCCAACCAGGCAACACATAAATAAATTGCATATCCGATGCACAAACACCTAAGACGTTTGTGACAATATCTCCTTTCCTTGACCTATACCTCCCTTTAGCTTTGTTGGGACAGTTACCTTTATGTGTGTACCGTCCAAAGCACCTAGACAATTCTACAAAATAAAATACAACCACAAAAAATATTACTACAATGTTAACTCTATTAATATTAGGAATTGTAACTTCTTTTAAATTCTATTACCTTGAAATACTTCCATCTAATATCAGTGCAGCCTTCAGGTATAGGTTCTGGTTTCTTGAGAAGAAGTTGGTGAAGCCGTAGGACCGCTAAAAGGCATAAGTTGAATTGCCTACTTATGGTTTCACCGCTTCGGAAAAAGAATCCTCCAATCATTCTATTTTTCAAATGATGGGCCAGTATGTATAAAAATGAAGATACTATCTCTTCTATAGGTAGTTTTTTTGTACCATTCAAACCACCGACATCCTTTAGCATATTACACAATATATGAAATGTTCTCCTATCCATTCGAAGCTGGCTTATAGAGGCAGTGTCACTCTCTTCGATAAGTTGGAATAAACGCTAACTTCTAAGTTCCCTAGTTCTGATTTTCCTTTCTAACTTCCAACACTTCCTTTTATATTGGATTACAAACAACAAAAGTATGTAATAGTACATTAGCATAATAGCTACCATCATATTTCTAGCAGCCATATTTCTCCTTCATGTTTTCATAGTTAACGGAAGACGAGCCATAATAATCTACAGAAATAGTTAAAGAAAATCTGAAGAAGATTTATAATAAATGGTAAAGTACATAATAAATTAGAAAGTATTTCTCAGACTCCAGACTAATGTTGCACATTGTTAAGCAAGATGATGCTGGCTCCAGACTCCAGTCTCAGGAGGGGTTTGATTTAGGATTAACTAATTTCAGTTTTCACGTTACAACTCTGAACATGAAAAATCTTACCAAGAGTGCAAACATGCGATATATATTACAGAGAAGACAAACGTGGACAAATAGTAGACCTGCATAAGGGAGGAACCGGATCTAACAACGCACCTGCGGCGGCGCGAGCCCCCAGCGAGACCCTGCGGTGGAGCGAGCCCCCGGCGTGACCCTACGACGGAGCGAGCCCCCGGCGCCCTGCGGCGGCGCGAGCCCCCGGCGCGACCCTGCGGCGACGTGAGCCCCCGGCGCCCTGCGACGGAGCGAGCCCCCGGCGTGAGCCCCTCCGGCGTGAGCCCCCGGCGCGAGCCCCTGGCGTGAGCCCCTCCGGCAGCGCGGCGTGAGCCCCTGCGGCGTGTGCGTGAGGTTTTGCCACAGCTCCAGGGAACGAACGCTGTGCTGTAATGGTAAGGGATTCCCCCCTATTTGGGCTGTAATCCCATTCCTTTAGGCCCAGTATCGGTTTCCTTTACACTGATTACAGCCCAGTCCAAACAAACACAAATAACGTTTTTACTTAGCCCTGTGATCTGTTACGGGCTAAAATGGCCCAACCAAACAACCTCTTATAGTTATCAAAACGGTCGATGATGTCTAAGAGATAGTCTTTTGCTTCAGAATCTTCTAGCGTAATAAGGTCCTGTTTGGGGGAGCTGCAGATTCTCAGATCAGCTAGTCCGAGTATCTAGCTGGCTGGTTGGAGTAGCTAGCTGTTGGGTGGGTGGGTTTTATTCGGTGACATAGTGGGTAAATAAAAATTTGCAGAATCTAGAGAAGCTGAGGGTAGCCAGCTTATCAGCTACTAGGCTTGGAGAGACTAACTGCTTCTGCAGATTTTGAAAATCTGGGCTACCCGAGATGCTGTTTGGAGGAGCTTCTAGATACTAGAAGTATCTAGCCAGCCAAAAGCTCCCCCAAACAGGGCCTAAATATATGACATTCTTCAAAATCTACCTTCAATAATTTGATATTGTAGGACCGAATCGGGCGACTAGAGGGGGGTGAATAGACGCCTCAATAAATTCTTTCGAATTGATGGCCTCTTCTAAACACCCAACGCTCCTCTCAATGAACAACTGGAAGCAAATTAAATATCAGAGCAAAATCCTAGATAAAACTAGTGCTATCACTGTCCTGTCAGATTTGATACGATGTGACAGTCTGAGAGATCGCAAGCACTAAAATTAGTTTAGCCTTTAAAAATCAACTAATGTCCTAATCGAAAAGACACCCGTACAAAATACGCAAGGCTGATTAAAGGTACTCACAACTCAAACACAAATAGATTGATTGCATTTCATCAAACACATGAAAAATATCCACAGTTCACAAGATAAATGACCAAGGTTCACAGGAAATTAAATCAATTCATGACATGCACTTGGATTTCATAGATAAATCACCAAACATGCATATTTCAAATTAAAATAAAATTGCTTGAATAATCCAACAGTAGCAGTAGCAACACAACAATTGAAGTACTGTGTCATAGGAACCAACCATACAACTGATGGAGAGAACAAAATTAATCACACATTAATTTTAGCAGCTAATCAACACAAGGTTCTAGGAAATCAATAGACAACGTACAAAAGCAAAAGTTAGTTTACTAAGGGAATGTACAACCCTGAGACGGCAGAACGGTTTTCAAAGTACAAGAGACAACAAAGAAACTGCATGGTACAACCCTAAGCCCCTGAATCATAAATGCGGCTAAAAGACAACGCGTATAAAGAATTGTGTAGAGACGAGCTCTTCGCGAAGAGCCCGTCGCTTGTATTTTTTTCAGTTAACCCCCTAGAGACCTCTCAAGAGACCACCTATTAAATGGGGTTGTACACGTCCTAATTAAACAGGAGTTGAGAAAATTAATACCTTAACCTCACCTTGGGAAGCGCACCAAACAATTGATTCTAGCGATAATTGTTGCTGAAGGTGTCTCGAGCAGTACTGTTGCTGCGCAAGAATGACACCTTGGAGTAATCGCTGATTCTGGCGATAATTCTGCTCAACAACTGTAGCCGCATTGCCGCCTGCACTGCGGAACGCTGGTGCCCAGCGAATAGTTCGCACGCACGTGCAACACCCGTGAGCAGTGCCACCTCGAGGGCTGCTCCTACTGCATTGGCTCCTCCCGCACTCTGAGACGGAGATGCCGATGTCGTTCCCCAGAAAATCCCCCACGCCGAGGACTCCACCGCTTCTAGGAACACTATGTGCCTTTAGAAAATCGGCTGTGTTGGCCGTGCGTTGATGGAGATGGATACAGGAAATTGCTGGCGGCGGAAAAACGGGAGTAGGATGAAGAAAACCAAAAATAAGGTGACCCAGATTTTTTAGAATTGGTAAAGTGATTTCTAAAATGGGTATGAAACCCTAGAGGGCTACATGGGCTTTTATAGCCTGAGTTCAAAAAAGAAAAGACAAATTTACCCCTAGGGTTTTTTACAGACGCGAAGGCCCACAGAGCTAAAAATGTAAAATCCTATCTAAAAGTAGTTTGTCCCGGTTCGAAGCTTTCGTAGAGACTACGGCTCCACTTCAGGACGCTTGGATCTCGATCTGACGGTTTTGCGCCGAAACTAACAAAGCACACCGGATCGCCGACACGTGTCACCAATCCACAAACTCGACCGCCAGCAAGTCTCTCCCGCTCTCGATCCCTTGAGCCGCCTTGTCACTTGCACTAGACTCCCTTTCGCTGACTTGGTAAACACAATGTCCTGATCATCTGTCCGTCCATGTCTTGCTCTATCTCCACATGTACGCCTGAGATCTTCCTCAACTTCACCTGACATCCTTCACCGTCTGGCATCAAGCTCCCCGCTTGACCCCGATCACCTGCCATTGATAGTTGACTCACATCTCCACCCTACACACATGAAACAAGCAAAACACGAATCTCTATGCAAAACACCCACTGATCCATTAGTGAACCCACATAGGCAAACACAATCCCAAACCGTAAATCAAGCAAACTTGTCAATCACTCATCACAAAGATAAAACCACAGTGCAAACCCCACTTGGTTTCTCAATCTCCCCCTTGATGAGTGCATTGACAACTCTCAAAAGAAACAATGATGAATGGTTAAGTTCAGCGCACAAGTGACCATAAAAACTCAGAAAAGAGCAAAAACATCTCACTTGAGAGTGCACATAAACAACTCATTGTGGTGGAGTCTAGACCTACTTCTTCTGATGCTTGTTCAAACTGTCCCTTGTTGATTGATAGCATTAATTTGAGAGACAAGCATGTTAAGGAGTTAGAGGCTAGATTGGAGAGTACTGAGTGTTCTAAGTATGTGCAGCCTGCTTGTCTCACCTGCATCACCCTTAAGGACCAACTCAGTTTTGCTAGAGGGCAAGTTGAAAATCTCATGACTTAAAATGAATACCTTCTTTCTGTGGTAAAAAAATGCACTGAGGGAAAGGGGAGGATGGATTTGCTCTTGGCCAAGACCAAGATGTGTGCTGACAGGGCAGGGTTAGCTCTAGGGTTGGGTTTTGAGAGAACCTCTCCAGACATTAAGAGCGACATTCTTGGGATATGGGGACATGGGACATGAATCAGCCACCTGTTGGTATACATGAGCCTGCTTCTCATTCTCGTTCTCGCTTTCTTGAGGCTCCTCGTGCTCACATGAGAGGATTTTCCCATCGTGGGATACACCATGACTCATATGGTGCTAGACCACGTGTTAGTGGTTTTGGTCCTCGATAGGTAGGGAGACCTCGTCATTTTTATGGCTCTCTCCATTTAGGTAGACCTCGCACTTTTTATCATGATTCATATCCTGTGCGTAGACAGTCTACTACTTCTTTGCCTTCAGCTCGAGTTTCTCAGTGCTGGATACCACGACAGTTTGTCACTCACCCCAGCACTGAGCACTCGAGATTTCTCATTTTGTGTAGGCGATAGACAGAGGCCTGGAGAACAAGTGGATCATGGATTCTGATTGTTCGTGCCACATGACCGGAAAGACATCATGGTTCTCCAGCCTCACCTCGACTTAGCGACATGAGCACATCACCTTTGGCAACAATCGGAGGAGAAGAGTGATAGGTAAAGACATGATTAGAATTAATGAAATTTCATTCTCAAAGATGTCACTTTGGTTGAGGATTTTGGATACAATTTGCTTTCTGTATCTTAGTTGCTCGATGAGGTCTTAGAAGTGCATTTCAGACGCGATACTTCACAAGTTCTCAATTCTTCTACCGCTTTGGTTTGTAAGATTTCAAGAATAGGGAGAGTCTTAGGAGCTGATTTTTCTAAGTCATTTTGTTCTTCTCATTGTCTTATTGCTGGATCATCTTCTGAGCTCTAGATGTGGCATAGGAGACTAGGGCATATGATCTTTGACTTGCTTGCTCGATTGAGCACCCTAGGTCTGATCCGAGGATTTCCCAAGCTCAAATTTGAGAAGAATCTTGTTTGTGCTCCTTGTCGATATGGAAAGAGGGTTGCCGCCTCTCATTCACTAATAAATGTGGTGATGATAGAAAAACCCGGAGAACTTTTCCATATGGACACTATAGGTCCTTCTCGGGTTAGTTCCTTGGGTGGCAAATGGTATGTCCTTGTCATGGTGGATGACTATTCCTGCTATTCTTGGGTCTACTTTCTTGCAAGCAAGGATGAAGTGTTTTCACACTTTTGGAGCTTAGTTTTGAGACTATTCACTGAACTCCCTGGTGCATTGAAAGCAATCAGAATTGATAATGGCACCGAGTTCAAGAATAGTTTCTTTATTGACTTTTGCCTTGAGCATGACATTTGTTGGACCGGAAACGGCGACCAGAGGGGGGGGTGAATGGGAGCTTTTAAAATTTTGGGCTAAAAACTTAGCCTTCGGTTCTGTTCTGTCTTCTGCGGAACAGGCTTCGAACACAGCCTTCGAAGGTCTGGTTCGGAGGTACTTCGACACCTTCGAACACAGGCTTTGGAGAGGCAAAAGTTCGAAGTCAAGAAGACTTCGCTCCACTTACAACCCTCGAAAACCAACTCCGCTAAGTCAGTGCAGGCTCCGCACACAGGGTGCTTTGAGCAAACTTCGCACTTCACCCTTCGCAAGAGTGGACAGCCCTCTGAGGACTTCGACCAAGTACTTGGCGACAGCAACGGGTGCTGGGCTTCGTACCCGAAGGTCTACACGCACACGCAAATGGACTACGCTAAGGGCTTCGACACAGGAAGCACTACGGGAAATGAACAGGGCTTCGCTAGTAAGCAGCGAGGTCTTGCCTCGTGTTACACAGAGCGACAGCACACTGAAAAGCACACTTCGCGAGAAAAACACCCTTCGCCAAGACAGGCTTTGGTGAACTAAAGACTAGCGAGGTATGCAACACAAGCTCAAGCAAAAGCACAAGAGAAGCAGGGCTTCGCCGCTTGAACAAGGAACACTGAAATAAATTGAACTCAGAATGAATACAGCGAGGTCTGTCTACAGGAGCTCAACAGTAAATGCTCAAAGTGTTAAATGTTACCTACCGAGCCCCCATATTTATAGCCCACGGCTTCATCCTAAGGAAGTGACTACTTTACCCCTAGGGTTTACAACAGATTTGTCTCTACAGAACTAAGGGGTACAAAAGGTAGTCCACCTTTATTTTGGAGGCTTCTCTGTCAGCTGCAGAGGGGACAATGTCAGCCTTTTTCAGAACAGACAGTGTCAGCCTTTACAGTGTTGACTTCTGGAACCTCCCTTCGCACGCGAGGGGTGCGGAAGCTTCGGCGAGAAGCCTGCAGCCTGTTGGCCTTCGCTCCGCCGAAGAAGTCCTTCGATACAGTGACGGTTTTGAGCCGAAGCCGTCAAAGCCCTTGGGCCTTCGCACCACCACCTCCGGAGTGGATCACCACGGCTTCGCAGCTACTCCCAGCTCGAACACCGTCCGTCCGTGTACCGAAGCCATGCATGGCCGAAGTACCACAAGCCATCCTCACTCCGAAGCCCCACCTTCGGAGTACCACCCTTCGAAGTCCCTCCTTCGTCCAAGGCCTCCGCATGAAGCATTCCATGAGCACTCCGTCACAGTGTCTCACTCCGAGCACACTCCTCGACGAGCCTCACCCGGACCATGCCTTCGATGCACCTCGACTTCTGAGACCTTCGTCGGGTACCTTCGAGTGTCTCCCTCCGGAGCACACTTCGAACCCTTGCCTCCACAGAGGACTTGTTCCATCCAACTCCGAAGTCACTCCATCCGGAGTACCTTCGAAGTGCCTCACCTCCGAGGACTTTGTCTCGGAGTACCTTCAGCCGGAGCCACGCTCCGCACTCTCTGCCTTCACCTGGCACGTCTCGACCCGAGGACCGACCCGGACCACCTTCGCAGCCACCGTGACGGAGCTCCCCGCTCCCCTGGCATCAAGCCACCCGCTTGACCCAAGTTCACCTGGCTCGAACCCTGTCCGTCGCCTCCGAAGTCCCTGCGCACCACAGACAAGCAAACAAGTGTATCCAGTACTCCGGAGACCTCTCCGGGTTAGCAACCTCCGGCACACACTCCGGTGTACCGCCCAAAGTACCGAAGCCATTGGTACGAACCCAGTCATTGTGTACTGCCGGACCCCTCCGACAGGCACACTCCGCTGCACAGCTGCAGCAAGCAAACACCGAACTCACTCCGGTGACATACCTCCGAACACCCTTCGGAGGTACCACCTCCGAAGCCCCTTCGGAGGTACCCTTCGAACAGAGGGCAAATAATCCTGTCAATCACTCATCACATACACCAAAACCATCCTTGGTTTCTCAATCTCCCCCTTGATGAGTGCATTGACAACCAAATTGAAGTTCAAGAAAATGTAAAAACTTTCAGCACACAAGTGATCATAAAACTCAGAAAAGAGCCAAAGCATGTCACTTGATAAAAGAATTTTTCTCCCCCTTTGTACAAGAGTAAAAAGCCCCTTTGGCAAATCTCCCTTTGGATAAAAACTCCCCCTGAGTTAAGCAAATTTTTCTCCCCCTTTATGTCAAAATCTCTCCCCTTTTCGAAATTATGCTTCTTACGGTAGAGAACATCGCAAAGCTCTCCCCCTTTGGCAATGCAAGCATCAAGGAGCATTCAAAAGATGCAAAGCTTCGAAATGAATAGAATTGCAAAGACATATAATGCAAAAATATGCCAAAATTAACACAAATGATCATGTGCTCAGCTCAATTTAACAATCTGTGAAACAAGATGATGGCATGGGATTTGTCATTTTGAAGTAAAAAGCATCACCACTTAATCACAGCAGCTAGCCAAGAGAAGGCAAGGACTGCGCAAAGCTAACAAATTCTACCCTAGACAGACAAGTCTTGTTCAAAAAGGAGCTGTGAAAGCAAACTTGATGATCAATTAATTTTGCTGTTCTTTTCTTAATGCCAGGGGTTATTTGTTTGTCCACCTTATACTGTCCAATCAAGCCAAGCCTAGGCATGAAAGCCATCTGAAGCTTAAGGCGGTGATTTTGGCATACACTACACTATCCTAGTTCAGACCAAAGTGCAATGGTAAGCAGTCTAGAATAGAGTAGTGCGACAAACAAACCCTCCTGGATCTTTTCATTTAAACCAGGCAAATCATGGATTTTTGATTTTGATTTTGATGAATTTAATATTTTGATGAGTATCCATGAATAAAGAACACATTTTTCAAGTTGCAAATTTTAGCATCCAAGGAACAGTGACTTGCTGTCAAGTAGATAAAAGATAGCTAAAAGCAGTCCAGCCTAAACAAGCTAGATACAAGATTGTGCGGTGAGCAAGTTTGGATTTTAGAAGATAAAACATCATGCACAATCAATGTTCCAGACATATTTCATAGAGCTGAGCTGTCATGATTTCTTTGAATTAAAAGCAGGCATATAATAGCAAAAGATGTAAGTGCAATTCCACACATAATGAGCATATGCAAGACAATTAAAATCAGCTCCCCCTCACAAAATGCCGTAGGGATGACAAATACCAAGTTCCCCACGCAAGTAAGCAAATCGAGAAGCATCGAGGGGTTTTGTAAAAATGTCGGCAAGCTGGTGTTGGGTATCAACATATTGAAGTTCAATATCACCCTTCTCATTGTGATCTCTGAGAAAATGATACCGTACATCAATGTGTTTGGTTCTGGAGTGCTGAACCGGGTTGTTTGCAATACAAATAGCACTAGTGTTATCACAGAAAAGTGGAACACTCTTATAATCTAACCCGAAATCCCGCAAAGTGGAAACCATCCACAAAATCTGAGAGCAACAGCTAGCTGCAGCAACATATTCGGCCTCAGCCGTCGATTGTGCAACACTAGACTGTTTGCGGGAAGACCAGCAAACCAGAGAAGTACCCAGAAAATGACAAGTACCAGGGGTACTCTTCCTATCAATTCTACACCCAGCAAAATCCGCATCTGAATAACCTCTAAGACATAAGATGAAGACGATGAATACCATATGCCAAATTCAAGGGTGTGTTTGAGATACCTTAGAATGCGCTTAACCGCTTGGCGGTGCGAAGCTCGTGGTGAAGCCTGAAAACGAGCGCACAGACACACAGCGAAGTGTATGTCCGGCCTCGTGGCAGTCAAGTAGAGGAGGGAGTCGATCATGCTCCGGAACTCCTTCTGATCTACGGCTTCTCCATCTTCGTCAGGGTCCAATGCTACAGATGTAGCCATTGGAGTGGCGAGGGGCTTCGTATCGGACATGCCGAATTTCTTGAGCAGGTCCTTGGTGTACTTTGTCTGGTGGACAAAAGTACCTTGTTGCTTTGCTTGATTTGCAAACCAAGGAAAAAGGTGAGTTCACCCATCATTGACATTTCAAACTCCCTGCTCATGGTATCTGCAAACTCGGCAACCAAAGCATGAGAAGAGCCACCAAAGATGATATCATCCACATAAATCTGTACTAGGAGGAAATCTTTGCCATGCTTGAGAGTAAACAGTGTTTATCAACAGAGCCCATCAAATACCCTCGCTCAAGCAGAAAAGACCTAAGTCTATCATACCAAGCCCGAGGGGCCTGCTTGAGTCCATAAAGAGCCTTATGAAGTTTAAGGACTTTATGTGGGTACTTGGGTTTTCAAAACCAGGGGGTTGTTTACATAAACATCTTCACCTATGAAGCCATTAAGAAAAGCACTTTTGACATCCATTTGATAGAGTTTGAATCCCCGGGATGTCGCAAAGGCAAGCAAAATCCTAATGGCCTCAAGGCGAGCAACAGGTGCAAAAGTTTCAGTAAAATCAATCCCTTCTAGTTGAGAAAAGCCCTGAGCTACAAGTCTAGCCTTATTTCTAACAATTGTTCCATCCTCCCCTTGTTTATTTTTGAAAATCCATTTTGTTCCAATGAAATGAACATTTGGTGGAGGATCAACTAAAGTCCAGACTTGGTTTCTCTCAAAATTTTCAAGCTCTTCATGCATGGCATTGATCCAACTAGAATCAGAAAGTGCATGACTAACATCTAAAGGCTCGAAAGAAGCAACAAAAGCAGCATTAGTGAAATGGGCATGAGAACGAGTTACCCTTTGATCAAGCTCACCAATGATCTGCTCGGGAGGGTGCATCCTTTGGACATGATGTGGAGCCTCGCGACGGGATGCAGTCTCCCCCTCAACTTGTGCGTTGGAGTGGTCCAAGATGACCGATGTTGAGGTAGTCGCTTCGGGACCTCGTGCCGAAGTAGTTGAAGCGGGGTCAGCTTCGGGGGTCGATGTCGAGGGTAGTAGGGGATCATCCTCGAATTCTCCGGGATCTTCGTCTTCGAATAAGGTCTGTTCCATGTCGTGTTCATTTGCCTGTTCAAGAGCAGAACTAACAGAGGGGGTTGATTCATCAAAAGTCGCATCACATGACTCGATGACAGTGTTAGTTTCCAAGTTATAAACCGATAAGAATGACCATGAGTAGTATAACCCAAAAGATCCCGTCAGAAGATCGCGACTCAAATTTATCCAAGTTACCACGTTTTAGGATAAAGCAGCGACAGCCAAAAACTCGAAGATGAGTAACCTTGGGCTGTCTCCCAAAACGCAGCTCATAATATGTCAAATTTAAAATTGAGCGCAAGAAAATTCGGTTTGAGATGTAACATGCAGTGTTCATGGCCTCAGCCCAGAATTTTCTAGGAGTCCTATGCTCATCAAGCATCGTCCTAGCCATCTCAACCAAAGTGCGGTTTTTCCTCTCAACAACACCATTCTGTTGAGGAACCCGCGGAGCAGAGAATTGATGTTCTATGCCATGCTCCATGCAAAAGTCAACAAAGAGACTATTTTGAACTCGGTGCCATTATCGCTTCGAATGAATTTTAATGCACCAGGGAGTTCAGTGAAAAGTCTCAAAGCCAAGCTCCGAAAGTGTGAAAACACTTCATCCTTGCTGGCAAGAAAGAAGACCCAAGAGTAGCGAGAGAAATCGTCGACAATAACAAGTACATACCACTTCCCGCCTAAAGAACTAACCCGAGAAGGACCTACAGTGTCCATATGGAGAAGTTCTCCGGGCTGTTCAGTCATCACTGTGGTGACTGGCGAATGCGAAGCGGCAATCATTTTTCCATGTCGACATGGAGCGCAAACTAAATTCTTCTCAAACTTGAGCTTGGGCAATCCTCGGATCAAACCTAGGGCGCTCAGACGAGCGAGCAACTCAAAGCTCATATGCCCTAGTCTCCTATGCCACTTCCAAAGCTCAGAAGTCGAATGTGCAACAAGGCAATGAGAAGAACCAGATGACTCTGAAAAATCAGCTCCAAAAACTCTCCCAACCCTAAAGATCTTACACACCACAACGCCATCAGAATTGAGCACTTGCGAAGTATCGCGATGAAATCGCACTTCGTAGCCCTCATCAAGCAACTGAGATACAGACAGCAAATTGTATCCCAGGTTCTCAACCAAAGCAACATCTTTGAGAGTGAAATTCGAATTAATTCTTACCACACCTTTACCTTTCACTCTACTCCTTCGATTGTTTCCGAAGGTGATATGTTCCCTTTGCTTGGTTGTTGTGAGGCTGGAGAACCAAGCTGCATCTCCGGTCATGTGGCGCGAACAACCGGAGTCCATGATCCACGTGTCCTCCAAGCCTCGACCTGTCGCCTACACATGATAAGAACGCCTCGATCGCTCAGTGCTGGGTGAGTAAAATAATAACGAGGCATCCAGCACTGAGTGACACGAGTAGTAGGCACAGTAAAAGTAGACGGTCTACGCACATAAAAATCAGAACGATGCAAAGTGCGAGGTCTACCTACATGCAAAGAACGAAAAGCATGTAGAGGTCTCCTACTCTGACGAGGTACAAAGCTACTCGCCCGAGGTCTACCACCATATGGAACATGGTGAACACCTCGAGGAGCAAAACCTCTCCGAGAAGCATGAGGAGCCTCTAAACCAGGACGAGAGTAAACTCAGACTCATGCATACCTAAAGATGGGTAATGCATGTCCTGATAGCTCATCGCCTGTGCACGTCGCTCATCCTTGATGCGACGGAAACAGAAACCAATCAAATGACCCGCCCTCTGACAATAAGAACAGTGAAACACTCTCCTGGGGGCACTCTCATGGGTCATAGGAGCAACTCTCACAGGCTCCTTGGGTTTCTTGTGAGTGGCTTTCTTGGGAGGATTTTTCTTGGCAGGAGGTGTGGTTTTCTTTGGTGGATGGGTAGGCTTTTTGGCTGATGGGGTGTCCAACAGAGCTCTCTCTTTCTCTAGGGTGGTGGGAGAGGTGAAAACAGTTTTGGTTTTACTGTCCGAAGCTATCCTCTCAAAACCCAAACCTAGAGCTACCCCGGCTCTGTCAGCACACAACTTGGTCTTGGCCAAGAGCAAATCCATCCTACCCTTCCCTTCAGTGCATTTATTCACCACAGAAAGAAGGTATTCATTTTCTGACATGAGGTTCTCAGCTCGCTCTCTAGCAGTGCCTAGCTGGTCCTTAAGGGTGATGCAAGTGTCACAAACAGGTTGCACATCCTTAGAACTACCGGCCCTCTCCAATCTAGCCTCTAAATCATGAACATGTTTATCACGTAAATTAATGCTCTCGCGCAATAAAGAACAGTTCATGCATTCCACAATATCATGAGGTCTAGAATCCACCTCCAAAAGCTGCTTCTGTGCAGTCTCAAGCTCAGAAAGAGTTTGAGCATGAACAGAACGCAACTGAGCAAGCTCACTCATGACAACAGAACATGATTCACATTCAGCATCATCATATTTAGACTTAAGCATGGCATATTCAGTGGATACAGATTCTAGCCTAAGTCTAAGGTCTTTTCTTTCTCTAGCGGCTTGCACAAGCAATCTATCCTGACCAAGCACTACTTCATTCAGCTCATCTAATTTAATTAGAAGCTGGTCAGATGATAGGTTTACCTCAGATGAGTCAAGCTCATCGCCGCTGTGATCGCTGTCGGCCATGAAGCAAAGGCCAGTGAAGTCACGTCCCTTCTTGTCCTTCTTGTCCTCCTTCCTTGGGGACTCCTCCTCCTCAGAGCTCGACTCCTCAGTTGAGGAAGTGTCGATGTCGCTGAGAGCAGCAACAAAAGCTCTGGAAGCGGCCTTGGCTACTTTCTTAGCCATCTTGCCGCGCTTGCCCTTCACAAAGGGCTTCCTCTCCTTTTTGTGGAATTTGGGGCGCTCACTCTCATCTCTCTTCTTGACCTTGGGGCAATTGGCCTTAATGTGAGAGGTGTCGCCACATTCATAGCAGCCACTAAAACCACTTCTCCTCTGATCCCGTCTCTCATGATGAAAGCGGGTGAACCTCCGGGCAATGAGAGCAAGCTCATCATCAGCTAGAGTGTCCACCTGCTCCTTTGTGACGGAGACCAGGGAGGACAAAGCAAAACCATCTGCAAGAACACAAGTGCCTGATGTGCTTGGTTCTGCAGTGGTGCCACGGCTAGTGCTAGAAACCAATGCCAATGGCTGTGGCAAAGAGCTTCTGTGCACTGCAAGAGATGCCTTGGCAATCTCTGTGGACTTCAGCTTGCTAAAAAGTTCGTCACAGGTCAATGTGTCATAGCCTGTGGACTCCTCAATGCTGGATATCTTCACCTCCCATATGCTACGGTCAAGAGCATAGAGAAGCTTGATAGCCCTATCATGATCACTGTAAGCAAGCGTCCCGTTGGATCGCAAGTTACTCACTATCGCGTCAAAGCGAGAAAACATGGCATCTACAGATTCACCAGGTGCCTGCACAAACAGCTGATACTGTTGATTGTAGGTGCTTTGGCGCCTGGCCTTAATCTGAGCAGAGCCCTCATGAAAGACAGTGAGTGTTGTCCAAATCTCCCTAGCAGTCCTAAGGTGCTGCACCCTATCAAACTCACTCCGACTCAAACCAATGAACAGTATGTTCCTTGCCTTCGAGTTGGCAATATACTGATCTTTTTCAGTTTGAGTGGTGCGGGTATCAGGGATGGAGTATTGTGAGTCCACAATCTCCCAAATTGCATTTCCTTGGCTTAACAAGTAAGCCTCCATGCGCACCTTCCAGTATGCAAAATCTGTCCCATCGAACAGAGGAATTTTACTGCCTCTATCCATGTCGCCAACAGATCACAAAACTGGTTAAGGTCAACTGGTGATCTTAACCTGCTCTGATACCAATTGTTGGACCGGAAACGGCGACCAGAGGGGGGGTGAATGGGAGCTTTTAAAATTTTGGGCTAAAAACTTAGCCTTCGGTTCTGTTCTGTCTTCTGCGGAACAGGCTTCGAACACAGCCTTCGAAGGTCTGGTTCGGAGGTACTTCGACACCTTCGAACACAGGCTTTGGAGAGGCAAAAGTTCGAAGTCAAGAAGACTTCGCTCCACTTACAACCCTCGAAAACCAACTCCGCTAAGTCAGTGCAGGCTCCGCACACAGGGTGCTTTGAGCAAACTTCGCACTTCACCCTTCGCAAGAGTGGACAGCCCTCTGAGGACTTCGACCAAGTACTTGGCGACAGCAACGGGTGCTGGGCTTCGTACCCGAAGGTCTACACGCACACGCAAATGGACTACGCTAAGGGCTTCGACACAGGAAGCACTACGGGAAATGAACAGGGCTTCGCTAGTAAGCAGCGAGGTCTTGCCTCGTGTTACACAGAGCGACAGCACACTGAAAAGCACACTTCGCGAGAAAAACACCCTTCGCCAAGACAGGCTTTGGTGAACTAAAGACTAGCGAGGTATGCAACACAAGCTCAAGCAAAAGCACAAGAGAAGCAGGGCTTCGCCGCTTGAACAAGGAACACTGAAATAAATTGAACTCAGAATGAATACAGCGAGGTCTGTCTACAGGAGCTCAACAGTAAATGCTCAAAGTGTTAAATGTTACCTACCGAGCCCCCATATTTATAGCCCACGGCTTCATCCTAAGGAAGTGACTACTTTACCCCTAGGGTTTACAACAGATTTGTCTCTACAGAACTAAGGGGTACAAAAGGTAGTCCACCTTTATTTTGGAGGCTTCTCTGTCAGCTGCAGAGGGGACAATGTCAGCCTTTTTCAGAACAGACAGTGTCAGCCTTTACAGTGTTGACTTCTGGAACCTCCCTTCGCACGCGAGGGGTGCGGAAGCTTCGGCGAGAAGCCTGCAGCCTGTTGGCCTTCGCTCCGCCGAAGAAGTCCTTCGATACAGTGACGGTTTTGAGCCGAAGCCGTCAAAGCCCTTGGGCCTTCGCACCACCACCTCCGGAGTGGATCACCACGGCTTCGCAGCTACTCCCAGCTCGAACACCGTCCGTCCGTGTACCGAAGCCATGCATGGCCGAAGTACCACAAGCCATCCTCACTCCGAAGCCCCACCTTCGGAGTACCACCCTTCGAAGTCCCTCCTTCGTCCAAGGCCTCCGCATGAAGCATTCCATGAGCACTCCGTCGCAGTGTCTCACTCCGAGCACACTCCTCGACGAGCCTCACCCGGACCATGCCTTCGATGCACCTCGACTTCTGAGACCTTCGTCGGGTACCTTCGAGTGTCTCCCTCCGGAGCACACTTCGAACCCTTGCCTCCGCAGAGGACTTGTTCCATCCAACTCCGAAGTCACTCCATCCGAGTACCTTCGAAGTGCCTCACCTCCGAGGACTTTGTCTCGGAGTACCTTCAGCCGGAGCCACGCTCCGCACTCTCTGCCTTCACCTGGCACGTCTCGACCAGAGGACCGACCCGGACCACCTTCGCAGCCACCGTGACGGAGCTCCCCGCTCCCCTGGCATCAAGCCACCCGCTTGACCCAAGTTCACCTGGCTCGAACCCTGTCCGTCGCCTCCGAAGTCCCTGCGCACCACAGACAAGCAAACAAGTGTATCCAGTACTCCGGAGACCTCTCCGGGTTAGCAACCTCCGGCACACACTCCGGTGTACCGCCCAAAGTACCGAAGCCATCGGTACGACCCAGTCATTGTGTACTGCCGGACCCCTCCGACAGGCACACTCCGCTGCACAGCTGCAGCAAGCAAACACCGAACTCACTCCGGTGACATACCTCCGAACACCCTTCGGAGGTACCACCTCCGAAGCCCCTTCGGAGGTACCCTTAGAACAGAGGGCAAATAATCCTGTCAATCACTCATCACATACACCAAAACCATCCTTGGTTTCTCAATCTCCCCCTTGATGAGTGCATTGACAACCAAATTGAAGTTCAAGAAAATGTAAAAACTTTCAGCACACAAGTGATCATAAAAACTCAGAAAAGAGCCAAAGCATGTCACTTGATAAAAGAATTTTTCTCCCCCTTTGTACAAGAGTAAAAAGCCCCTTTGGCAAATCTCCCTTTGGATAAAAACTCCCCCTGAGTTAAGCAAATTTTTCTCCCCCTTTATGTCAAAAATCTCTCCCCCTGAGTTAAGCAAATGTTAGTCATGTTTTATCTGATTCGAGTTGGATCAATGACATGCATGAGGAGTTAGAAAACTTTAATAGAAACCAAGTCTGGGTTCTTGTAGATCCACCCCTAACATTTATATCATTGGCACAAAATGGATTTTCAAAAACAAACAGGGGAAGTATGGGTCTGTTGTGATAAACAAGGCTAGGCTTGTTGCTCAGGGTTACTCTCAAGTCGAAGGGGTTGATTTTGGAGAGACCTTTGCTTTAGTAGCTCGACTTGAGGCCATTAGGATTTTTCTTGATTTTGTATCTTCTCGTGGTTTCAAGCTTTATCAAATGGATGTTAAAAGTGCTTTTCTTAATGGTTTCATATGAGAGGATGTCTATGTTAGATAACCCCTAGGCTTTGAACATCCCTAGTACCCCCATAGAGTCTTTAAACTTATCAAATCTTTGTATGGGCTCATGCAAGCTCCTAGGGCGTGGTATGACCGACTTATGACTTTTTGCTTGAGCATGGGTACAAAATGGGTTCTGTTGATAAAACCTTGTTTACTCTTAAGCATGGCAAAGATTTCCTCCTTGTTCAGATTTATATTGATGACATTATTTTTGGTGGATCTTCTCATACACTTATGGCCGATGTTGGGGGAAAATACTTCACCTTCAGGACTTAGAGATTAACAGTTCAAGATAACTATCAGCTTTGGAGCTGATAAGCTTATGCCCGAAGGTGGTGGAGTCATCAAGCCAAAGGGTGCTTCGACTTACAATCCGAAGGAACCCTTCGTAGGATATGAAGCTCCGGTGCAAAACTGCAAGGTTGATAAGATGTTTGGCTTATCTACTTACTCCGGGTAGATTTTACCATTTTAAGCCTGTTTAGGGTACCGAATAGTTTCCACTATGTCGGTTGTAATTGAGGGGTAAATAGGTCTTTTCCTTAGACTTTTTTGCCTATAAATACCCCCTTCTTACCCTGTAATAGAGATCGAATACTTAGCTATTCAATACACATATTCGGACTACTTAAGCTATTATCCAATTTGGAGGCTTGAGATAGTTCTCAACACAATTCACTGTTTGTTAGTTCTTGATTTTAGAGAACCTGTTAGCGTAATCTTTTACACCAACAGTTGGCGCCGTCTGTGGGGACCCTAGTTCTAGAAGCTAGTTCTCTACTGCTGATTGCACTTCGAAGAGCACTTGCGGAGGGAGCTTCGAAGTCCCAAGATTCCGCGCACCCTTCGGTAAGGGGCTTCTTAGTGCGGTTCGAAGGCCTTTCCTCGCATTCCCAAACCAATCAAAGTCTTCGGTCTTCGGACCTATTTTTCACTAGCTATGCCTCCCAAGCGGAGCCTAGCCTCGGATCCTCCCCGAAGGTCCCCTCGGACCAATGGAGCAGGACCCTCAGTTGTTCCAACAACCCCCGAAGGCATCGCTGGACGTCGAGTACCCAAAGGCCCTTGGGCTGCTCCTACGGTGGTCCAAACCGATTATGCCAGTTCCCGAGACCTGGAGCTCCCCTCCGATGGAGACGAAGACCTTCTTGGGGATGAGGCTACTCAGGTAGCGCGACTTTAGGAGGAAGTCGCTATGTGGAGGCAAGAGGCCGCTGATCGCCTCCGCTCCCAAGCCTGCACCCAGGCTCTAGAAGGGCCCCAAGACGGTGGTGCTCACAACCTTCCTGAAGCTGTTCAAGTCCCGGAGGAGGCTGAGAACGCATCTTTCTATGACGAGTCTCTTCTACATTCGGACTTGCAAAAGGTGCCCTTCGATCCTAGGTTCAAAGCCTCGAAGCTGCACAAGTATTCCGGTGGGTCTGACCCCAGAGAATTCGCTCGTTCATATGCCCTGGCGATAGAAGCAAGCGGAGGGGTGCGTAACACTATGGCAAAGTGTTTTCCCCTCGCTCTCGAAGGTGTGGCTCTCCGATGGTTCTGGTCTTTGAAGCCAGGATCGATCAAATCCTAGGAGCAGTTGAAGAAGAAGTTTGTAAGCAACTTCCAAGGTACCTTTGTGGCTCCGATGTCGATGGGGAGCTTATTTCAGGTGAAGCAGCGAGTAGGGGAGACGCTTCGGGAATACTTCACGTGCTTCGCCCACACCAAATCGCAGATCAAGGGCTTGTCTACCTCTTCGGTAGTCGACGCCGCCGGCGAAGGGGTGTTGAACCCCGATCTCCTCAGCAAGCTTCATCGGAAACCTATGTCATCCATGGCACAACTGATGGCATACTTCGAACAGTATGCCAAGGCGAAGGAAGGTTGTCTTCGACGAGCCGCAACACCTGCACCAGCCCTTCAGGAAGTGAAGACAGAGCCCAAAGCCTCAACTTCTCCGCAACCCCTTCAAGACAATCGCTTCAACGATCATAGGCGGGGAAGAAACACTTATGCTCGGAGGTGTTGAGCATTGCACCCTCCGTTTCGAAGGCACCTGCCAACTTTCAGCAGGCACAAAGCTTCAAGGCTGGAGCACCGAAGCCCCAAGAAAGAATACCTGGTAGGCACCAGAGCTTTTTCTGCTGCATGCATGGTGATAATAGAAGCCATGACACGAAGGATTGCAAGGCGGTATTAACCCTTCGGGGTGAATACCTAGGACGAAGTACCGGGTGAGGTACTTCGGATCGAACCCCTCCAGTGGCACAGTCGGAGCCTGTGCAAATTGTGGCCTGAGCTGGTGTCCCCGAAGCCCCCATGCAGCTACTGGTGGCCAACATTATGCCACCACCGAAGTAGGAAGACCCCCAAGACCGCGGCAAGCGAGTGGTCCTGCCCATGTCCGGAGGGGGGACCCTCGGTAACATGTCCAAAAGGCAGCGACGAGAGTACGTCCGTGAAGTGGGACACATAGGGACCTCGCATTCCACGGAGGGAATGCCTGAATGGTCTCATGTACCTATTTCCTTCACTACCAATGATGCCGCGGGGGTGAAGTTCCCCCATGCTGACCCTTGGTCATTTCAGCAGATATAGCTGGGGTGGAAGTTCGAAGGGTCTTGGTGGACGGCGGAAGCTCTGGAGACATACTTTTTGTCCAAGCCTTCGATCAAATGTGCATACCTCGGAGGCATTTACTTCCGGCGGACCGACCACTTCAAGGTTTTGCAGGTCCGCCTCTCGATGCCCTCGGCCAAATAGGCCTCAAGGTTGCCTTCGGAGAGGGGCCCTTGACCAGGGTGGAAGAGGTGATCTTTGACGTCGTCGATGCCCCATATGCCTACAACACAATTTTGGACGGGGGATGCTGAACCAGTTTGGGGCTATAGCACATCACAACTATCTATGTCTCAAGATGCCCACGCAAGGCGGAGTTCTTACTATTTCAGGAGACCAAGCTGTAGCCCGAAGAATGGAGTATGGTCACGACCAGCCGTTGGACCCTCGACAAGGATAAATTTGCAAATATAGCACTCCCTTCGGTGGGCTTCGCAAGAACAGCACCCCAACGTTGGCAATTGCAGATATAGCATTATAATAGTGGGGAGTTTGAACATATAACATTTCCCTTCACTAAACATGTTTTTCTGAGCTCTTCTACCGGTTTTGCCCTTGCTTCTACAACAGCTACCTTGGCTGAGAACCTTTCTCCTCTCCATTCATCCCGACCAGAGCTCACTCCTAGAGGTCGTAAAGAGCTCACTCCCCGGCGCGCTCCGCCACCGACCTCCGCCGCCATCCTCTGCCCCCGCGTGCTCCGCTCCCTTTCCCGCCCCCGCACGCTCCGCCGCCGCCCTCAGCCCCCTCGCGCATCCACCCCCGCGTGCTCCTCCGCCGCCACCCTCTGCCCCCGCGCGCTCTGCCGCCACCCTCCGCCCGCCCCTCGCCACCGTGCCCTCTACCGCCGCCGCCTCCTCCGCCCACCCCTCACCCCCCGTGCCCTCCGCCGCCGCCCTCTGCCCCCGCGCGCTCCGCAGCTGCCCTCCGCCCGCCCCTCGGTTTCTCCTCATCACCGCGCCCTCCGCCAGGTCCGCCTCCACTCGGGCCCTTCCCTCTCCGCCTTGCCCTGCGCCCAAGCCCCTCGTCACCGTGCTCTGTCCGAAAGTAAGGTCTATTTGTTTTCTCCTTTTTGGAAGCTGTATAGATTATTTCATGGCCTATAGATAAATATGTCTGTGTCTTATCATTTGTGCACCATGATGGCATTATCCATATTTTCATTACTCATCCTGGGGTAGATCTGAATGGCGATTGTTTGTAGCTCTATGCCATGGAAGAGGTTCGTGCCGCCGCCGTTTGCGCCGAGGACTCATTGGCTTCCTCCCATGAGCTTTGAATTGTAAACAATGACTTGCAAGTATCGAATACTGTGGATGCTAGTGGATGCTAATTGAAATGCTCTTTAATTTTTCAGATGAACAAAAAGTTGGCAAAACGCTCAAGTATGCTATTTCTCAGATGCAAGATATATGTAAGAAGCTTCAAGAGACTGCGTCTTTTTGCTACATGGATGAAGACCATGCGGATGGTTCGCTGATGACAGGGGTGGCTCGCAGGGTAGATGAATTAGCTGAAATTTTGGATCAGACATCCCTAAATTGCCAAGTGGAGCTTATGGACCCTAACTCGCTACTCGAATCAGGTTACAGGAGTGAGGACAGCGCGGTGTGGGCAGATGTATCCCTTGATGAAGAACTAGATACAATGTCTAAAGCACAAACACTTGGGGAGCACTGTGTTATGTATGACCTCGACTTTGAAGAGATGTGGGATAGAGCTATGTAATACTGGTGTGGCATGTGGTGTGTTTGTTTTTATGTACTTGAGGGTGAATGTGGCATGATGGACACCTATTGATGTGCTAATTAATAACTTTGGTATAATATGTGGTAATTAATTTGGTGGCTGGAATTAATGTCAGAGTGTATATAAGATTTCTGCCCTTCTACAATAGCATAGTTTTATTACCACAATTTTTACATCAGTTCTATTACCATGTTACATTGGCATCAAAATAGCTGGCCCAAGCTGTTGTCATGTTTTGCAATAGATGCACTTCAACAGTTCATAATTTACACATGATGCACTTGTAAACAAGCCAACATTTCAACAGTTCATAACACAATGGAAACAAGCCAACACTTCAACAGTTCATAACACAATGGAAACAAGCCAACACTTCAACAGTTCATAACACATAACAGTTCATAATACATTGCAAACAAGCCAACACTTCAACATCAGTCTTCGACTTCAGGTTGGGATGTAGTAGGCACATCCTTTGGGAACCACCCTTTAGTTGAATTTTTTCGGGGTCGTCTCATCCTGTTACATGCAAAAACATAAATGAGCTAATTATGACAACAAAACGTTAACACTTATGACACTCTACCTTTCTTTGTGCCATTCAAAGGACATTTGTAGCTTGCTTTTCTATGACCCAATTCCCCACAATTTGGACATTTGAACTTTCCACCGATTCGTTTCTTCCCATCGTCGTTGTTGCTTGTCTTTGTTCCACTGCCTCCCTCAAGGCACCCTTTGATCCTTTGTTTCCTTTGTCAACCCACTTCACGTTTTCCAATTGGAGCACCAACTTCTTTTGCAAAAGGTACTACTGGCCAAAAAGATTTGTCACCTATCGGCTCCACCACCCTTTGAGGAGCCATGCTGAATAGCGTGGGCCTCATGGCTCCAAAGTGATGAGTCATTGTCAACGATAGTCAAAGAGGACAGAAGAAGAAGAGATCTGCTATTTTCATGGGCCGCGTGTGACTCAGGTACACGGGCAGTGAGCGACTATCGGGCAGAGGAGGCTGCGAAGTCGGGCTGGCCCAATCCGGGTACATGGGCCAGAAGCAGTAGAAGACCCACTAGGCTGTTGACCAGGACTGACTCAGGTACACGGGCGGTGAGCGATTGCCGGGCTGAGAGAGCTGCGGAGTCGGGCCGGCCCAATCCGGGTACCTGGTGCAAAGTCGGTGGAGGCTTTGTCAGTTTCGGCACAAAACTGACAACCGTCGATCTTGTATCCAACTGTCCAAAAGAGAAGCCATAGTCGCTATGAAATCTTAGCTTCCGGATAAGTCATCTGTAACTCTAGGCCCACAGTCAGTCAGTCGTGTCTGTAAAAAATTCCTAAGGGCAGTAGAGTCTTTTCCTTTGTTCTTGCGTCTGTAAAAACCCTAAGGGGCTGGTAGAATATTCCTAGTGTTGGGCAGCCTATAAATAGGGCCCAATCCCTAGGGTTTGGACTACCCCTTCTAGAATTCACTTTTTAATCCATTGGGTCATTTTGTCTCTCACGTTCTCTCTCCTGTGTACGCCGCCAGGCTCTTGCTCATACCATTTTGCCTTGCATTTGTTCGATTCTTTTGGATGCATTAAAGCCTTGGTCCCTGTGGATTTCATTCGGTGTGCACTGTTTGTTTTGAGGAGTTATTGCTTCGGTCTACAGGCACAACCTGGATTTCTTTCGTGAGCAGAAGCTTCTCTTTTGCTTCTGTTCTTCACGAGCAGAGTACTAGTTCTTGCTGTTGCAAGTAGTACTACTACTCTATAGCAACAGTGCTCTTGTGCCAGCCTTTTGCTTTTACTGCTCAACTTTTTGATCGAGTTGACAGGAGTGAAGTCTCTTTTCTGGCGGTTCTCTGGCGAAGCTCCCTCTCTGTTCGAAGCCCCTCAGCTCCGTGAGGCAGGCTTCGATCTAACATCTTCGAAGGCTTCGATTGAACTTCGGATTCATTTTTATGCTGTTTCTCTAGCTTCGCTGAGCACTTTGCACTCTGACAGCGCCACATACTTTGATAGTCCTTGCGAAGGTGTTCTCATTCACGAGCTGTTCGAAGTCGATACTTCGTTAGGCTTCGGAGTTAGCCTCGAAGCTAATCTCACTATAGACTTCATTTTGGTCTCTCTGTCGCGTGTCAGCCTTCGATTCTCTCTTCGAAGCTCGCTCTTTTCGAAGGTAGAAATATAGGCTTCGAATTTGTTCTCTGTCGTGTGACAGGCTTCGCTTCTTATTCGAAGGTCATTCGTCTGTGTGTTGCGTTCGAAGTTTTCTATTCAAAGGTTTAGCTCCGAAGCACTCGGTTCGAAGTTGTTGTGTTCGAAGCCTTGCCTTCAAAGTACACACTTCGAAGCAGGCTCCGACTTTGTCACACTTCGCTTCGAAGCTTACTTCGCTTTCTGCCATATCGAACTAGGCTAGACCAAAACATACCTTCGGCATCCTTTCAACAGCCTTCGACAGGCTTCACAACTGACCTCCGAAGTAGGCTTCGTCACCGACCTCCGAAGCAGGCTTTGACACTACGAAGCAGGCTTCGATCAGCGAAGCAGGCTTCGTCAAGTTTCGAACAGGAGACAGAATTCAAACGGTAACTTCTCACTTCATTCTTAGTATACATAAAATATTATACTGAGAAGTTTGCCTTGCCTAGTCTTGTGTATTCTGTTTATCTGTCTATTAGCACTGCTCTGTTAGTTCTTTGTTTGACATCAGTTGCTTCTAGGCTAGATACCTTTAGACTTAGGCTTTCTGTTTATTTTCTGCTGCTTAGTCTTTTGAGGTGCGTTGGGTATTGGGATCAGGCCATTGATTCGAAAGAATTTTTAGGTGCCCATTCACCCCCCTCTGGTCACTACTTTCGGTCCTACAAGTGGTATCAGAGCTTGGTTAGTGTTTTTCCATACCTTAACCGGTTCTAAACCCCAGTAGTGACCATGACGTCTCCTGGCAGGTCCCGTCCTTGGAAGCCTATGGCTATAACTATTGGAAGACTCGCATGCGAGCCTATCTCATGAGCCAGGGTTCGGACATTTGGGACATTTGCGTTCACACCACGTTTGTCATATTGCCAGTTACTGAGCACGGTACTACTGGTATCATTGCTCAGCATCTGAGCAACAGTAAGGCTGTGAACATTCTGTTTTCTGGTTTAGGTCCCACTGAGTTTGAGCGTGTGAGTCATCTCTCCACTGCGAGAGAGATCTGGGCTACCCTCAAGGCACACCATGAGGGAACATCATAGGTCAAGGCTCGGCTCTATCAGACCTACCAGCGTGAATATGAGAATTTCACACAAAAGCCGGGTGAATCTGTTGAGGCTCTGTTTGGTCGTTTTCAGTCGATCATAAACAAGCTTCGAGACAACAAGGCTGAGGGTGCTCAGTTAGTCTCAGATCACGAGCAGGCGCTCAAGGTTCTCCATACCTTGGACCCAAAGATCTGGGAGATCAAGGTATCCTCTATCGTTGAGAGCACTTCTTACGATACCTTGACCATTTCTGAGTTGTTTAGCAAGCTGAAGGCCACTGAGGTAGATATCCAGCTGAGATCAAATCTCACTGGTTCTGGATCAAAATCCCTGGCCCTTGCTACACCTTCTGTTGATCCCTCTTCTGTGAGTTGTGTTGGTTTTCTTTGATGTCTATCACTGAGGACCAGCTAGAGTTATTGGGAGATGATGATTTGTGTCTTTTTAACAACCGGGTGCGTTGTGTCTATGATAGGAGAATGTTCAAAAGACACGGCACAAAATCCGTATGCTTTGAGTGTGGTGATCCAGGACACTTCATCGCTGACTTGCCCAAGCACAATGGACACAAGAAGGGCACCGGTGGCAGCTTCCATGACTCCGACAAGCACGAGAGCTCATCCTTCAACAAGGGCAAGCCGAAGACCCGATTCTTCAAGAAGGCCCTGAAGGACTACCGGCGAGAGAACAAGAAGCACGACAAGGCCTTCTTCGCCGAGATGGAGAAGAGCTACTCCAAGCAGTCCATGTCCTCCTCCTCTTCATCGAGCTCAAGTGATGAGGAGATCGCCATCAGGAAGGGGAAGGACAAGGATGATCCGGCGGGCCTCTGCTTCATGGCCTTCGGAGACAAGCCGAAGGGCCGCTCACACCAGCGCCGAAGATTCCGCAAGAGCTTCTGTTCAATGGCTCTTGGGGATAGGGAAGAAAAGAGCATCCTCCGATGACTTCGACGACGATGACAACAAGGTATCATCCTATGAGCGCGAAATCGTTGATTTACTTGAGAGCAATCATCATGAGTTGAAAATATCGGGAAAAACTGCTTAGGGGGGCTAAGAAGAGGATAGATGAGTTAGAGAGTGAGCTTGCCGTGGCCAACAGCAGGATTGAGAGTCTATCTTCTTCCCCTTGCCTGGGTGATAGCAGTGAGTGCCCGAAGTGTGAAGTGCTTCTGTGTGACCTGTCGACTCTGAAGTCCAGGTACACAAAAGGGTTGATGAGAGGGACGCTTTGGCCACTGAGCTTGAAAGCGCTCAGCTGGAGCTGAAAGATGCTCAAGCCACTGTTGTCGCACCCTGTGTTCATTGCCCATCTCATCTAGCTGCCTTAGCTGAGCTAAAATCCAAGGGTGATGAGCATTTGGGTGATTTGGAGAGGCTGAGAGCTGAGCTTGCGCAGACGAGGCTAGAGCTTGAGACATTGTCAGTTCCACCCACTGTCTGTGAGAACTGTCTGTCTCTTAGAATGGAATTGATTAAGCTAGAAGCCGAGAAGTCTGTTCAAGTAGAGAGTGAGTGTGAGACCTGCTTGTCTCAGGTGGAGGTTCTAGCTTCCTTGAGAGAGGAGCTAGCAGATTCTCAAAATGAGAACTTTTATCTCCGTTCTATCCTGAGTTGGATCAGTGCCAGAGAGCCACACTTGGCATGATGATCCAGCAGTTTCAAGAGGCAGGATGGGTTTGGGGTAGGTTACACTACACCAAGGCTGACTTTGAGAGTGCCATTAGCCGGGCAGTGGAGTGGAGCAAAATGACTCCAGAGCAGAGGTATCCCAAGACTCACTCACTGAGACCTCCCAGGCTTGTCAGCCCAAGGATAGAGTGATTCATGAACCACCCAAAGCTCCACCCAAGAAGCCTATCTAGGTTCCAAAGCCCAAACACCTCCACTCTTCTTGGACTCTCTTCCTGGACCCTCTCGACCCAAGAAGACCACACCAAACACTACCAAGCTCAACATCCCAAGCCTCAACCACATCCCAAGAAGCCCACCTATCATTGTGAGTACTGTCAGAGAGACGGGCATCTTGCGGAGTTCTGCTTCAGGAGGAAGCGGGTTGAGAGAGCAGAGAGGGCTCGTAGTGATCAGGAGCAGTTCTACCAGCAGGATGGTAGACTGCGTGTTCCTCGGCGCGGGAGAGGCTGGAGGCCAGGCCGCGTCGTGTAGGTGGTGGTAGAGGAGACGACTTTGTTGCCCGTGCTCTAGTGGTGGTGGCCGTTCTGGCAGAGTTCCAGGCCGTGTTGGCTACGGTCCTGGACCTCATGGCCGTAGGGTTAGGCAGAACCAAGGACCGCGCTTTGAGCCGCATTTTGGTCCAAACTCTTTGATGGTTTTCGCTTTCCATCTTTTGAGCAGATGGCTCGACACTGGTTAGCTCTTTTGCTAAACCTGGTGCCGGACCATTTGCTCCCCACTTACAGCCACTGATTGTGCAGGATCGGGGACTGGAGGACGTTTGGATCATGGACTCAGGATGCTCTCGCCACATGACGAGACATCGCAGATGGTTCTCCAGTCTCACTCCCCCGAGCTCCAAAGAGTACATCACATTCGGGACAGTGGTCAAGGGAAGGTAAGTGGCATTGGCTCAATTTGCATTTCAGATCATTTCTCTTTGAAGAATGTTGCTTGGTTAAGAATTTGAACTTCAATTTGATTTCTTTTTCGCAACATCTTGAGGATGGTTTGGAAGTGCGTTTTAAGAAGGGCAATTCTTCTATGGTTGATTCTAGAGGATCTTTGGTTTGTCAGATTTTACCGTTCGTTAAAGTTTTTCGAATTGACTTCTCTAGTTCTTTTGGCCCTTCTCGCTGTTTGATTGCTAGATCTTCTTCTGAGCTCTGGAAGTGGCATAGGAGGTTAGGTCACTTGAATTTTGATCTGCTAGTCAGGTTAAGCTCTATGGACCTCATCCGAGGATTGCCCAAGCTTAAGATGGAGAAGGATCTAGTTTGTCATCCCTATCGTCATGGGAAAATGGTTGCCGCTTCTCACTCACCTGTGACTCAGGTGATGACTTCCTATCCGGGCGAGCTTTTACACTTGGACACTGTTGGTCCAGCTCGGGTACGATCAGTCGGTGGGAAGTGGTACGCACTTGTCATTGTTGATGACTTTTCTCGATTCTCGTGGGTTTTCTTTTTGGAGTCTAAGGATGAAACTTTTCAATTTGTTTATGACCTGATTTTGAAGCTGAAAAATGAGAACAATGGTCGGATGCGAGCAATTCGCTCCGACAACGGCTCTGAGTTCAAGAATTCTCAGTTCGTCAGCTTCTGTAGTGATCAAGGTCTGGACCATCAGTTTTCTTCTCCTTACACTCCCCCACAGAACGACGTTGTGGAACGGAAAAACCGCACACTAGTCGAGATGTCCAGGACGATGCTCGATGAGCACAGGACTCCTAGGCGTTTTTGGGCTGAAGCCATGAACACGGCTTGCTATCTGGCTAACCGCATCTTTCTCAGAGCTTACCTTGGTAAGACATCATATGAATTGCGGTTTGGCAGACAGCCCAAGGTGAGCCACTTGCGAGCGTTTGGCTGCAAGTGCTTTGTGCTCAAGAAGGGAGGGCATTTGGACAAGTTTGAGTCTCGTTGCTGGGATGGTGTTTTTCTTGGCTACGCTTTGCATTCTCGAGGTTTTCGTGTTTGGAACCTCGAATCCCAGCTGCTTGTCGAGACTTGTGAGGTTTCATTTGATGAGTCCTTGCCTTCTTTGACTCCTTCTTTTGAGCTGTCTGGTGATGATGAGCTCGGAGAGTCCATCTTCGAGGAAGATGAGGATACTCCAGCTGCTGATGAGGGTGGGCCTTCTGCATCCCCCGCAGAGCCCACACCTTCTGAGACTTCGACTGATGATGAGGGCGGACCTCTGATCACTTCTTCCACTACGATCGAGCCCCCTCAATCGAGTCCAGAGGTGCCTGCTGCTGACTCCGGTGAGGTGACTTCAGATCACCAGGGAACCCGAGCTGTTCAGCGTGACCATCCCTTAGAGCTCATCATAGGTGATTTGACTAAGAGAACTTTGCGTTCTTCTACTTCTCTGGCTGTGTTTGCTGAATCTGCGTTTGTTGCATCTTTTGAGCCCAGAGATGTTTCTCATGCTCTTACTGATTCTAATTGGATTAATGATATGCAAGAAGAGCTTGAGAACTTTGTCCGCAATCGGGTTTGGACATTAGTTGAGCCGCCACCAGGATGCAACCCCATAGGCACCAAGTGGGTATTCAAGAACAAACAAGGTGAAGATGGGGTTGTGGTGCACAACAAAGCTCGACTGGTTGCCTAGGGTTATTGCCAGAAGGAAGGTATTGACTTTGAAGAAACCTTCGCTCCTGTTGCCCGTCTTGAGTCCATTCGTATTCTTCTAGCTTTTGCTGTTTCGAAGGGTTTTAAGCTTTTTCAAATGGATGTTAAGAGTGCTTTTCTGAACGGGTACATAGAAGAGGAGGTTCATGTTAGGCAACCACCCGGTTTTGAGAACCCTAAGTTTCCTCGACATGTTTTTAAGTTGCACAAAGCTTTATACGGGTTGAAGCAAGCCCCCAGGGCTTGGTATGACCGGTTAAAGCAATTTTTGTTGGGGAAGGGCTTTGTGATGGGTTCTGTGGACAAAACTCTCTTTCTGCTCAGAGTTGCTTCAGATTTTTTAGTCGCTCAGATTTACGTGGACGATATTATCTTTGGCGGTACTACTAATGATCTTGTGTCCAAGTTTTGTGAGCAGATGCACAGTGAGTTTGAGATGAGCCTCATGGGTGAGCTCAAGTACTTTCTAGGGCTCCAGATCAAGCAGACTAAGGACGGCACCTTCATCCACCAAGGTAAGTACCACTCGTGATATGTTAAAGAAATTTGACTTTGGTGGTGAATTGAAGCCGCAGATGACCCCGATGGGCACTTCTGGGGGTCTGGACAAGGACGAGAGCGGCATCAAGGTCAACGAGAGGGAGTTTCAAGGGATGATCGGTTCGCTGCTCTACTTAACGACGACCATACCGGACATTCAGTTCGTCGTGGGACTGTGCGCGCGCTTCCAGTCTTCACCATGCGCGTCTCACCGACAGGCTGTCAAGTGCATCTTCAGGTATCTCACTTATGCGCCCGATCTTGGTCTTTTCTATTCAGCATCATCTTCTCTCGATTTATCTGGCTTTTCGGATGCCGACTTTGGTGGGTGCCGGTTGGATCGCAAGTCGACTTCCGGTACTTGCAATTTCTTGGTTCTTCTCTTGTCTCTTGGTCTTCTTGTAAGCAATCTGGAGTTGCTCTTTCGACCACAGAGGCTGAGTACGTAGCTGCTGCTAGCTGCTGCTCACAGTTGGTTGGATGATTTTCCACTCTACGAGATTTTGGGTTGTTCTTTCCTACCAGGGTTCCATTGTTTTGCGACAGCACTAGTGCTATTAGTGTAGGGAAAAACCCGTGTCTCCATTCAAAACCAAACACATTGATGTGCGCTTTCACTTCTTGCGGGATCAATATGAGAAAGGTGTCATTGACCTTGTTCATGTTGATACCCATCATCAGTTGGCAGACATTTTCACCAAACCCCTAGATCAGTCTACATTGAGCGTTTACGAGGGGATTTGGGTGTGTGTATCCTTTTTAGGATATTTGCGTCAGTCTTTTCTTTCTTCTTTACTCTTTTCTTGAGTCTTTTTGTGTGTGTTCATATCCTGCATATTCACATATCACACTTTAGAGCTGCTTCTGTTATATGATTGTACTGCTTTACTTAATCTAGCTAGTACATGCCTTTGATTACTTGTTGATGATCATGTCTTGTTTCAGTTCACTTGATATGTCTGATATCTGTCATAAGCATGGCTTTACACTTTAACTTGAAAAATGATCACCATTGCTTCTGGTAACTAGCATGTGTAGGCTAAGTGCTCTTGCTATCTGTTACATGCCTTGTAGCTAGTTCCTGACATAGATGCAAATATGCAACTTGGACATCTGTATGCTTTAATCATGGAAATGTGCTATAAAATAATGGAAAACCAGAAAAATGAAAATTCCATGCCTTTTTATGCTTAAAAATTGAAAAGATCCAGGTGGGTTGTCTTGTCGCATTGCATTGTTCTGGACTGCGTACCATAGCACTTTGGTATGAACTCGGACACTGTAATGTATGCCAAGACCAATGTCTTAAGCTTCTGATGGTCCAGTTCCGGTCTAGGCTTGACTTGGTCGGTCAGCATAAGGTTTGACAGGCAAATAACCCCTGGCAAAAATGAAAAAGGAAAGCGAAAAAGCCTGAAAAATGAAATGATAACAAGTCTGCTGAAGCACTTTGTTTTGAATAATGCTTATCTTGGTAGATATCAGATATCTTTGCATCTCATGCTTTACCGTGCTTGTTTACTGGAAAATGTGGTGATGCTTTTGTTTGCAAAAACTGAAAAATGTGTGCAAATGACTTTCTTTAGATATCATCTTTTGCACTGATCATGCCATGTATCGTTACAGTATGTCTTTTGCTGTATCTGTTAGATGTTGTAATTGCAGTCAATCATATCTGAGAAGCATGCTTTCTACACTTCTTTTGCACTCCAGTTGAATTCACTGCATATTTTGAGGGGGAGTTGCATTTCAGGGGGAGTCTGTGTCTCTATTGAGTGCTTGATGAGTTCACTTGTCAACAAGGGGGAGAAAATTTGGGATCAGAGTTTAAGGGGGAGTTCTTACTCTGTTGATATCCTTGTTGTTTTGAAATTGCACTCATTTTGAGCTTTTACGTTTTGGTTAACCATAATGACCACTTCTTGCTTCTGTTCGGCTTTTGGTCATTAGGGTTAAACTTTTACCTTATTTCTTCTTCTTTGTTTTTCTTGTGTTTTGTTTTCGTGTTTCCACATTTGTTCGCAGGTGCTGAAGAGCTGAAGAAGAGGAGTGTTGACAATGCACTCATCAAGGGGGAGATTGAGGAGCCATGCTGAATAGCGTGGGCCTCATGGCTCCAAAAGTGATGAGTCATTGTCACGATAGTCAAAGAGGACAGAAGAAGAAGAGATCTACTATTTTCATGGGCCGCGTGTGACTCAGGTACACGGGCAGCGAGCGACTGTCAGGCAGAGGAGGCTGCGAAGTCAGGCTGGCCCAATCCGGGTAGATGGGACAGAAGCAGTAGAAGACCCACTGGGCTGTTGACCAGGACTGACTCAGGTACACGGGCGGTGAGTGATTGCCGGGCTGAGAGAGCTGCGGAGTCGGTCCGGCCCAATCCGGGTACCTGGTGCAAAGTCGGTGGAGGCTTTGTCAGTTTCGGCACAAAACTGACAACCGTCGATCTTGTATCCGACTATCCAAAGAGAAGCCGTAGTCGCTACGAAATCTTAGCTTCCAGATAAGTCATCTGTAACTCTAGGCCCACAATCAGTCAGTCGTGTCTGTAAAAAATTCCTAAGGGCAGTAGAGTCTTTTCCTTTGTTCTTGCATCTGTAAAAACCCTAAGGGGCTGGTAGAATATTCCTAGTGTTGGGTAGCCTATAAATAGGGTCCCAATCCCTAGGGTTTGGACTACCCCTTCTAGAATTCACTTTTTAATCCATTGGGTCATTGTCTCTCACGTTCTCTCTCCTGTGTGCGCCGCCAGGCTCTTGCTCATCCCATTTTGCCTTGCATTTGTTCGATTCTTTTGGATGCATTAAAGCCTTGGTCCCTGTGGATTTCATTCGGTGTGCACTGTTTGTTTTGAGGAGTTATTGCTTCGGTCTACAGGCACAGCCTGGATTATTTCGTGAGCAGAAGCTTCTCTTTTGCTTCTGTTCTTCACGAGCAGAGTACTAGTTCTTGCTGTTGCAAGTAGTACTACTACTCTGTAGCAACAGTGCTCTTGTGCCAGCTTTTTGCTTTTACTGCTCAACTTTTTGATCGAGTTGACAGGAGTGAAGTCTCTTTTCTAGCGGTTCTATGGCGAAGCTCCCTCTCTGTTCGAAGCCCCTCAGCTCCGTGAGGCAGGCTTCGATCTAACATCTTCGAAGGCTTTGATTGAACTTCGGATTCATTTTTATGCTGTTTCTCTAGCTTCGCTGAGCACTTTGCACTCTGACAGTGCCACATACTTCGATAGTCCTTGCGAAGGTGTTCTCATTCACGAGCTGTTCGAAGTCGATACTTCGTTAGGCTTCAGAGTTAGTCTCGAAGCTAATCTCACTGATAGACTTCGTTTTGGTCTCTCTATCGCGTGTCAGCCTTCGATTCTCTCTTCGAAGCTCGCTCTTTTCGAAGGTAGAAATATAGGCTTCGAATTTGTTCTCTGTCGTGTGACAGGCTTCGCTTCTTTATTCGAAGGTCATTCGTCTGTGTGTTGCGTTCGAAGTTTTCTGTTCAAAGGTTTAGCTCCGAAGCACTCGGTTCGAAGTTGTTGTGTTCGAAGCCTTGCTTTCGAAGTACACACTTCAAAGTAGGCTCCGACTTTGTCACACTTCGCTTCGAAGCTTACTTCGCTTTCTGCAACTTCGAACTAGGCTAGACCAAAACATACCTTCGGCATCCTTTCAACAGCCTTCGACAGGCTTCGCAACTGACCTCCGAAGTAGGCTTCGTCACCGACCTCCAAAGCAGGCTTCGACACTGCGAAGCAGGCTTTGTCAAGTTTCGAACAGGAGACAGAATTCGAACGGTAACTTCTCACTTCATTCTTAGTATACTTAAAATATTATACTGAGAAGTTTGCCTTGCCTAGTCTTGTGTATTCTGTTTATCTGTCTATTAGCACTGCTCTGTTAGTTCTCTGTTTGACATCAGTTGCTTCTAGGCTAGATACCTTTAGACTTAGGCTTTCTGTTTATTTTCTGCTGCTTAGTCTTTTGAGGTGCGTTGGGTATTGGGATCAGGCCATTGATTCGAAAGAATTTTTAGGCGCCCATTCACCCCCCCTCTGGTCGCTACTTTCGGTCCTACACCCTTGAGTACGCTGTTGTGAACATAGCTACCGAGTAGTACTCGTCCACAAAATCGTCCATCCGGACATCCCTAAATTCCTGAGCTGTTATCAAGCATAGGGCATGGTGACATGGTTTTCTAGTATGCTGCCACTCTTTGCATGAGCATTCCCTCAGCTGGGCATTTACAATGTGCTTCGAATGAACATCATGGTTGTCCCTAACCTCTGCAATGTACTTGTCAGCTTTCTTTACAGATAAGTGACCTAGGCCTCTTGTCCTTGCATGGAGGATATGGAGAACTGAAGGTAAATACGCCCTTGCAACCATTGTCCAATCCTTCTCCTCCTGTGAAATAGCTCCATAATTTCCTCTCTAATCTTGTCCGCCATATGGGCACGTGGGACCACTCTGGCATACCTTCGGCGGAACTCGAGGTCCCAATGTGCCCGACCCTCGCGGATGTACTCACACCGCTGCCTCTTGGACATGCTCCCGAGGGTCCCCCCTCCGGAGATGGGCAGGACCACTCGCTTGCCGCGGTCTTGCGGGTCTTCCTGCTTTGGTGGTGGCATAATATTGGCCACCGGTAGCCGCATGGGGGCTTCAAGGGCACCGGCTCGGGCCACAGTTTGCACAGGCTCCGACCGTGTCGATGGTGGGGCTCGGTCCGAAGCACCCCGCCCAGTACTTCGCTCAAGGTAGTCGCCCCGAAGGGTCAACACTGCCTTGCAATCCTTCGTGTCATGGCTCCTATTGTCGCCATGCACGCAACAGAAAAACTCTGACGCCTGCCAGGCACCCTTTCTTGAGGCTTCGGCGGCCCGACCTTGAAATTCTTCGCCTGCTGGAAATTGGCAGGTGCCCTCGGAGCAGAAGGTGCAATGTTTAGTACCTCCGAACGAAAATGCTTCTTTCCCCGCTTGTGCTCGTTGAAGCGGTTGTCTTGAGGACGCTATAGGGGAGCGGAGGATTCGGGCTCCATCTTGACTTCCCAGAGGGTGGGCGATGGTGCTTCAGCATGTTGAAGATAGCCTTCCTCCGCCTTGGCATACTGTTCAAAGTATGCCATCAGCTGCGCCACAGACGTCACCGGCTTCCGATGGAGTTTGCTGAGGAGGTCGGGGTTTAGCACCCCTTCGTGGGCGGCGTCGACTACAGAAGAGGTAGACAGGCCCTTAATCTGCGACTTGGTGTGGGCGAAGCGCGTGAAGTACTCCCGGAGTGTTTCTCCCGCCCGCTGTTTCACCTAGAACAAACTTCCTGTGGACATTGGGGCCACGAAGGTGCCTTGGAAGTTGCTCACAAATTTCTTCTTCAGCTGCTCCCAAGAGCTGATTGACCCTGGCCTCAGAGACCAGAACCATCGGATCGCCACGCCTTTGAGAGCGAGGGGGAAGCATTTTGCCATAGTGCTTCGCACCCCCCCGCTTGCTTCTATTGCCAGGGCATATGAGCGGGCAAACTCTCCGGGGTCCGACCCCCCGGAGTACTTGTGCAACTTCGAGGCCTTGAATTTGGGGTTGAAAGGCACCCTTTGCAAGTCCGAATGCAACGGAGACTCATCATCGAACGATGCATTCTCGGCTTCCTCCCGGACTTGGATAACTTCTGGGGGGTTGTGAGCACCACCATCTTGAGGCCCTCCGGGAGTCTCGGTGGAGGCTTGAGTGCGGAGGCGATCGGCAGCCTCTTGCCTCCACCTAGCTACTTCTTCCTGAAGCCTGGATAATTGAGTAGCCTCGGTTCCAGGAAGGCCTTCATCTTCATAAGAGGGTAGCTCTGGGTCCTGGGAGTTGGCGTAATCAGTCTGAAGCACCGTAGGAGGAGCTCGAGGGCCCCTAGGCACTCGACGCCCAGGGGTGTCTTCGGGATTTGCTGGAGCGGCCGAGGGCCCTGCTCCTATGGTCCGAGGGGACCTTCGGAGGGGACCTGCGACCTAGCTTCTCTTCGGAGGCATAGCTAGCCACGAAGAGGTCTTGGAGATGGAGGACTTTGAACGACTCAGGAAGTCGAGTGAAGGCCTTCGGGCTGCACTAAGAAGCCCTTAACTGAAGGGTGCGCGGAATCCTGAGACTCCGAGGCTCCCCCCGTAAGTGGTCTTCGAAGTGCAGTCAGCAGCAGAGAACAAGCTTCTAGAACTTGAATCCCCACGGACGGCCCCAACTGTTGGCGCAAAAGTTACACCAACAGGTTCTCTGAGATCAAGAACGAACAAACAAAGAGCTTGTGCTTTAGGATTGCCTCGAACCTCTGAGTTGGATAATAGCTCGAGTAGTCCGAACGTGTGTATTGAATAACTTGTTCCGGGGGATCCCTTTTACAGGGTATGGAGGGGGGTATTTATAGGAAAAAATGCATAAGGGAAAGACCTAATTACCCCTAGATTACAACCGACATAGTGGAAACTATTCGGTGCCAGGAACAAGGTTATAAAGGTAAAAAACTACAAGGCAGATGGATAAGCCAAACATCTCATCAATCTTGTCCTTCAGCTTCGGGGCCTTTATCTCCCATTCGGAGGGTTCATCGAGGCTTCGTATCACTGCACCCTTCGGCTTGACGCCTCTACCTCCGAACAACGGCTCACCCGCTTTGGAGTCTTTCTTAACCTTTGAAGTATTAATGTTTAAGCCCTGAAAATGGAGTAATTTCCCCCAACAATTTCTTATACATATTTAAACGCCCTATAAGACTAGACCTGTGGATTGGTCGGCGGAGCAGGAGGGGTCAGAGCTGGTGAAGCTGGAAGCAGAGGCTTTGTTTGTGCTTGCTTTTGCCGATGGGCCTCGTCGATCCAAGCTTTGGCTGCAGCTTTGTGGTCCGTTTTCCAGATTGACCGGAAAGCTTCCCAAGCTGAGGCTACATCCTGCGAAGGACGCAACAAGCTCTCATCGGTGAAGCCTGCAGGTGTCGAACCCCCAACCGGAGCGACGGAAATTCCAAGGGATTCGAGGTGACGGAGGACTCCGATTCCAGCACATTGTCTGGAGATCTCTTCGTACCGGACACCACAGCCCATCATCAGCGACGTCGCCACTTGAATCCTCTTTAGTTTTCGGTCAAGGGGCTCGCTTGCCGAAGCAGAAGACGAAGGGCACGTGGTACCGAAGTATTCCAAGGTACCCTGAAGGGCATCCAAGGTATGCTCCGCTATTGTAGCATTCTTCATCTCTGCCGCCTCTAGCCCCGTAGCAGCAGCAGATACTTCGACCATCAGGGATAGCAGGGAGCTCTTCTGAGCCATCACTTGCTTGAGAGAGCCTTGGAGCTCTACCAGTTGAGCACTTGAAGTAGCTGCCGCCTAACGGAGCTTCTCAACCTCCGCTCGGAGCACCAAGCACTCGACTTCGGCTTCTTGGGCCAAAGTTCGGAGTGTGCCGCTGCTCTGCTGTTCGAGCCGAAGGCTTTCGTCGGTGGCGGCTCTAGCCCTCCGTTCTTCAATGAGCTCTTCCTCCAACCGAAGTGTTTTGTCTTCGAAGTTTTTGAGCGTGGTTTGGAGGGTGGTAACCTTCCTCTTGAGCCGATTTGTTTTGGCTTCGTTAGAAGTCGCTGCCGCTCTAGAAAGGAAAAATTGCTGCAAAAGGAGCAAGTAAGTACCGAGTAGTTACATTTGTTAATTAAAGATATTTGTGGTATTTTGTATACCTGAAGGGCAGCCCTTTCGAGGGCTAGATTAAGCTCCGAGGCTCTGGCTTCGCTCAAGACGGAGACAAAGTCAGAGTTTATGACTTCTTGGCCTTTCTCTACCAATGGCTCCAAAAGCGCCCGGAGACCCGTTCGTTGCTCCAAGAAAGGAGCCAACAAAGGGAGCCAGGACAAAGCCCGACGGTCATCTGCAGTCGCCTCTTCCTCCGAGTTACTTGCCGAAGGCTCGTTGGAAGAGGGTGTGTCATTGGAGCGGGAGGGAGTCCAAGGTTTGTCATGCTTTTTCCCCTCCCCGGTACGAAGGCCGGAGGCGTGACTCCAGCGGAGGAAGATCCTCCTTCGACGGCTATCCCTTCGGCCGGAACTGCGTCGACGGAGACGACTCCTGCCACCGGAGTCGGGGTGTCCAGTGGAGCTGAGGTGTCCATCGGAGCCGCAACCCCAGAAGAAGTTGGAGCTTTGTCTGCGGCCGGGGCTGTGTTACCCTTCGATAGACCTACAACATTGAGGTACTCGATGAAAATTTGTGTGCAATAACTGTTGCAGGAAGTGAAAAAGGCAAAAGGTTCGAAGCCTACCTTCGGAGGTGCCTTGAGGTAAAATGGTCGGGTCCTCAGGACTTCATACATCCGGAGAATCTCGTCGAGGTCATCCCCCGAAGTCCTCTCCGGTGTGGTTACCGCCAGAGGCTCGACCTCCGCTGTGATCACCCTAGCTACGGGAGAGTTGGGGACGACTGTCTCCAGCTCCGAACTCGTAGCAGCGGGTGCTGGAGTGTGTGCCATGTCTGCCTCTGCAGCCTCTCGAGCAGAAGCTTCAGTTGGGGCCCCTGGTTCGTCTTCGTCGCCATCCAGAAGATAGTTCTCGAAAGCTTTCGCCAGTTGGGCGTCGGAGCCCCTGCTTTCAGAGCCTTTGTTCCTAGAATCATCCGAAGTTGAGCTCCAAATGCCCAGGGATGAGGCAGATGATGCCGGGGTCAGTTGAGGAGGAATTTTTGCTACTTTCTTCCCCTTCTTAATGGGGGTCTTGCCGGCTTTCTTCGAGGGCTTGACGACGGCTTTCCTTTTCCGGGGGGCCCGCTCTGGTTGGGTTGAAATCCGACAGAGGAGGAGGCACCATTCTGAGGGGCCCCCATACTCTGTTGGAGCGTTCCCAACTCCCCACAAGCTCTATTATTTTTTGCCTTTCGGCCACCTTAGGCGCTCCGAGCACCCATTCGGTGGCTCGTGTTATCTGCTCCGGGGCTAACGCCAGTGGAGCCGCTGAAAAAAGGTAGCATATTATAAGTATGTTATTTTTTCGTCTAACATGGATATTCCTTTGAATTATTGTCTTTAATTGTAACACACCAAATTTTCAAAGAAATAAAATATTATTTAATCTTTTTCCCTGGGATTATTTATTTTAGAAATACCTTTAATGCCCTCCTTAATCTTTTTGAACTAGAACCTAAATGAAATGACCAAACCAGGGGCTAGGAAATTTTGTATATGATCCCAAGGCCAAGATATATTTTTGAGAATTTTTACAAATTTTTATCAACCTTGGAAGTAGCCCAAATATTTTAATCCATTTTCTGTAATTATTTTTATTCAGAAAAGCATTTGAACAGTAACGGGCCCTCCCTCTTCCTTTCTCTCTCTCCCGGTCGGCCCAGCCCGTTATCCCCGTGCGCCTCGGACTGACACCCGGGCCCCACCCGTTAGAGACCCCCTCCCTCCGCACGAGCGCGCCCGATACCTCGGCCCCACCTGTCGGTCGCGTCCCGTTGCCTCGCCCTCGCCCCTCGCCTGCTGGCCAGTGGCCCCCGCCTGTCAGGACCGTTGTCCACCTCGCGCCATCGCCCCCAAACCTCGCCGGCCGAATCAAAGCCTCCGCGATTCACTCGTCGCCGCCCCCTCCCCTCCATTTATCGCCGGCATTGAATCCCCCGCATCGCGCCGACCGTTTCCCCTCTTAATTTCACGCGTAATCATCTCGCTGTCGCCCGCATGCAGTGAAACCGCCTCGCCGGCGTTTACTCACGGCCTCCCCCGATTGCGCCCTCCCTGCCCCCGCCGGTACCCCTATTTAAACCCCCGACCACAGCCGCGCTCAACCCCCACGTTAATTTGCTACGAGAACAAACAGAATGCTCGCAATTCGGTTTTTAGCGCAACACCACCGCCCGCACTCCAATCACCTCTTGCCATCGCCGGAATCCCTCTCTGTCCTAGCCAACCACATCTCCGTGACCGCTAGAGCCTCCTCGACCTCGGCCACCCCTTCGTCGACGACGAACCACGCCGGAACATCACCACCGACAAGGACCCGAACGTCTTCGCCACCTCCACCCATCGCTGGCCATGCCCCGTCGACCTCGGACCACTGCAAGGGTACCCTCATGTTCCCCGTAGTCCCCTCTTTACGTTTTTAGCCTTAGTTATGCCGGATAAACCTCGCCGTCGCCGGAATCGCTCGCCGTCGCGTCGCCGGAGTCGGGGAAGACAGGTACTTTACCCTTCCCAACGCTTGTCGTGCCGGATTCCATCCTGGCCGCACGACCTCAATCCGACGGCGTAGATTAGAGCCTTTTCATCTGTTGGACCGGAAACAGCGACTAGAGGGGGGGTGAATGGGAGCTTTTAAAATTTCAGGCTAAAAATAGCCTTCTGTTTTAATTCTGTCTTCTGCGGAATAGGCTTCGAACACAACCTTCGAAGTTCTGGTTCGGAGGTATGTTGACGGCTCCGAACACAAGCTTCGAAAGGAGCAAAAGTTCGAAGCCATGAAGACTTCGCTCCACTCAAACCCAAAAAACCAACTCTGCTAAGTCAGTGCAGGCTCCGCACACAGGGTGCTTCGAGCAGGCTTCGCACTTCACCCTTCGCAAGAGTGGACTACCCTCTGAGGACTTCGACCCAGTACTTAGCGACAGCAACTGGTGCTGGGCTTCGTAGATCGAAGGTCTAAACGCACACTAACAGACTTCGCTAGGGGCTTAGACACGATAAGAAACACGGGCTTCGATCAGGGCTTCGCTAGTAAGCAGCGAGGTCTAGCCTCCTGTTACACAGAGCGAACGCACACTGAAAAACACACTTCGCACAAAACACCCTTCACCTAGACAGCCTTTGGTGCACTACTACAAGCGAGATATGCAAACAAGCTCAAGCAGAAACGCAACACAGAAGCAGGGCTTCGCTGCTTGAACAAGGAACACAGTAAAAGAACTCACTGGATGAATACAAAGAGTGGTGGCTAGTACAGGAGCTCAACAGTAAATACTCAAAGTGTTAAATGTTACCTACCCAGCCCCCATATTTATAGCCACTATTCACCCAAGTGAAATGACTACTTTACCCCTAGGGTTTACACCAGTTTTGTCTCTACAGAACAAAGGGTACAAAAGGTAGTCAACTTTATTTGGAGGCTTCTCTGTCAGCTTTGCAGAGGGGACAGCGTCAGCTTTTTGCAGAGCAGACAATGTCATCCTTTGCAGTCTTTGACCTTTCTGGAGCCCCCCTTCGCACCCGAGGGGTGCGGTAGCTTCGGTGAGAAGCCTTGAGCCTGACGGCCTTCGCTTCACCGAAGTCAGCCTCCGATATAGTGACGGTTTTGAGCCGAAGCCGTCAAAGCCCTTGGGCCTTCGCACCACCACCTCCAGAGTGGACCACCACGGCTTCGCAGCTACTCCCAGCTCGAACTCCGTCAGTCCGTGTACCGAAGCCATGCCAGGCCGAAGCACCACAAGACAACCTCACTCCGGAGCTAGCCTCGCTCTGAAGCCTCCGTCACTCCGAAGCCCTCCTTCGGAGTACCACCCTTCGAAGTCCCTCCTTCGTCCAAGGCCTCCGTACGAAGCATTCCAAGAGCACTTCGTCGCAGTGTCTCTCCCCGAGCACACTCCTCGACAAGCCTCACCCGGACCATGCCTTCGATGCACCTTGACTTCTGAGACCTTTGTCGGGTACCTTCGAGTGTCTCCCTCCAGAGCACACATCGAACACTTTTCCTCCGCAGAGGACTTGATCCACCATACTCCGAAGTCACTCCTTCCGGAGTACCCTTCGAAGTGCCTCGCCTCCGAGGACTTTGTCTCGGAGTACCTTCACCCGGAGCCACGCTCCGCACTTACTGCCTTCACCTAGTGCACCTCGACCCGAGGACCGACCCAGACCCCTTCGCAGCCACCGTGACGGAGCTCCCCGCTCCATTGGCATCAAGCCTCCTGCTTGACCCAGGTTCACCTGCTGCGAACCGTCCGTCGCCTCCGCAGTCCCCTGCGCACCACAGACAAGCAGACAAGTGTATCCAGTACTCCGGAGACCTCTCCGGGTTAGCAACCTTCGGCACACACTCCGGTGTACCGCCCAAAGTACCGAGACCTTCAGTACAAACCCAGTCATCGTGTACTGTCGGACCCCTCCGACAGGCACACTCCGCTGTAACAGCTGCAGCAATCAAAGCCCACCGAACCCTTCGGTGAAACCACCTCCGAACACCTTCGGAGGTACCCCTTCGAAACAGAGGATAAAAGCCTATCAATCACTCATCACAGACTCTGAAACCAACCCTTGGTTTCTCAATCTCCCCCTTGATGAGTGCATTGACAACCAAATTCATGTTCAAGAAAATTAAAGACTTTCAGCACACAAATGACCAAAAAAACTCAGAAACGAGCCAAATCATGTCACTTGACAAAAGAATTTTCCTCCCCCTTTTTAAAAGAGTAAAAGCCCCTTCGGCAAATCTCCCCTTTTTCAAGATAAAAACTCCCCCTGAGTGATTTTACCCTTTGCTGCAGAGAACTCACAAAAATTTCTCCCCCTTTGGCAATGCAAGCATTCAAAAGATGCAAAGCTTCGACATGAGCAGAATTGCAAAGACATATAAAGCAAAAAATATGCCAGCATTTAATACCAATTATCATGTGCTCAGCTCAATTTAACATTCTCTAAAAAACATGATGACATCATGTGATTTTATCATTTTGAAATAAAAGCATCACCACTCAATCAAGGAAACTAGACAAGTAAAAGCAAGGACTGCACAAAGCTAGTCAAATTCTACTCTAGACAGACAAGTCCAGTTCAAATGGAGCAAAGAAAGCAAACTTGATGATCAAATGAATTTTGTTGTTCTTTTCTTAATGCCAGGGGTTATTTGTTTGTCCACCTTATACTTTCCAATCAGGCCAAGCCTAGGCATGAAAGCCATCAGAAGCTTAAGGCAATGATTTTGGCAGACACTACACTATTCCAGTTCAGACCAATGTGCAATGGTAAGCAGTCTAGAATAGAGTAGTGCGACAAACAAATCCACCTGGATCTTTTAACTTGAAGCATGCAAATCATGGAGTTTTTGATTTTAATTAAGTGAACCAATTTTTAGCATTTGATGAATATCCATGAATATGTAGAACAATTTTTCAAGTTACAATTTTTAGCATCCAAAGAAAAGGTGTCTTGCTATCAAGCAGATAAAAAATAGCTAAAGCAGTCCTGCCTACACAAGCTAGATTCAAGACATAAGTAGTGAGCATGATTTGATTTTGGAAAGAAAACATCATGCACATTAATGTTTCAGATAAATTAAAAGGAGCTGAGCTGTCATGATTTCATGAATTATAATCAGACATATAAATGCAAGAGATGTAAATGCAATTTCACACATGATGAGCATATGCACGACAATTAAAAATAGCTCCCCATCATAAAATGTCGTAAGGGTGACAAATACCAAGTTCCCCACGCAAGTAGGCAAATCGAGAAGCATCGAGGGGTTTAGTGAAAATGTCGGCTAGCTGGTGTTGGGTATCAACATATTGAAGTTCAATATCACCCTTCTCATTGTGATCTCTGAGAAAATGATATCGCACATCAATGTGTTTGGTTCTGGAGTGCTGAACCGGGTTGTTTGCAATACAAATAGCACTAGTGTTATCACAGAAAAGTGGAACACTCTTATAATCTAACCCGAAATCCCGCAAAGTAGAAGTCATCCACAAAATCTGTGAGCAACAGCTAGCTACAACAACATATTCGGCCTCAGCCGTCGATTGTGCAACACTAAACTGTTTGCGGGAAGACCAGCAAACCAAAGAAGTACCCAAAAAATGACAAGTACCAGAGGTACTCTTCCTATCAATCCTACACCCAGTAAAATCTGCATCGGAATAGCCTTGAAGACATAAAGATGAAGACGCTGAATACCATATGCCAAATTCAAGGGTATGTTTGAGATACCTTAGGATGTGCTTTACCGCTTGGCGGTGCGAAGCTCGTGGTGAAGCCTGAAAACGAGCGCACAGACACACTGCGAAGTGTATGTCTGGCCTCATAGCAGTCAAGTAGAGGAGGGAGCCGATCATGCTTCAGAACTCCTTCTGATCTACGGCTTCTCCATCTTCGTCAGGATCCAATGCTACAGATGTATCCATTGGAGTGGCGAGGGGCTTCGCATCGGCCATGTCAATCTTCTTGAGCAGGTCCTTGGTGTACTTCGTCTGGTAGACGAAAGTACCTTGTTTGCTTTGCTTGATTTGCAAACCAAGGAAAAAAGTAAGTTCGCCCATCATGGACATCTCGAATTCCCTGCTCATGGCATCTGCAAACTCGGCAACCAAAGCATGAGAAGAGCCACCAAAGATGATATCATCCACATAAATCTGAACTAGGAGGAAATCTTTGCCATGCTTGAGAGTAAACAGGGTTTTATTTGGAGGCTTCTCTGTCAGCTTTGCAGAGGGGACAGCGTCAGCTTTTTGCAGAGCAGACAATATCAGCCTTTGCAGTCTTTGCCTTTCTGGAGCCCCCCCTTCGCACCCGAGGGATGCGTTAGCTTCGGTGAGAAGCCTTGAGCCTGACGGCCTTCGCTTCACCGAAGTCAGCCTCCGATACAGTGACGGTTTTGAGCCGAACCCATCAAAGCCCTTGGGCCTTCGCACCACCACCTCCGGAGTGGACCACCACGGCTTCGCAGCTACTCCTAGCTCGAACTCCGTCAGTCCATGTACCGAAGCCATGCCTGCCCGAAGCACCACAAGACAACCTCACTCCGGAGCTAGCCTCGCTCCGAAGCCTCCATCACTCCGAAGCCCTCCTTCGGAGTACCACCCTTCGAAGTCCCTCCTTCGTCCAAGGCCTCCGCACGAAGCATTCCAAGAGCACTTCATCGCAGTGTCTCTCCCCGAGCACACTCCTCGACGAGCCTCACCCGGACCATGCCTTCGATGCACCTTGACTGCTGAGACCTTCGTCGGGTACCTTCGAGTGTCTCCCTCTGGAGCACACATCGAACACTTTGCCTCCACAGAGGACTTGATCCACCATACTCCGAAGTCACTCCTTCCGGAGTACCCTTCGAAGTGCCTCGCCTCTGAGGACTTTGTCTCGGAGTACCTTCACCCGGAGCCACGCTCCGCACTTACTGCCTTCACCTGGTGCACCCTGATCCGAGGACCGACCCAGACCCCTTCGCAGCCACCGTGACGGAGCTCCCCGCTCCACTGGCATCAAGCCTCCCGCTTGACCCAGGTTCACCTGCTGCGAACCGTCCGTCGCCTCTGCAGTCCCCTACGCACAGACAAGCAGACAAGTGTATCCAGTACTCCGGAGACCTCTCCGGGTTAGCAACCTTCGGCACACACTCCGGTGTACCGCCCAAAGTACCGAGACCTTCGGTACAAACCCAATCATCGTGTACTGTCGGACCCCTCCGACGGGCACACTCCACTGCAACAGCTGCAGCAATCAAAGCCCACCGAACCCTTCGGTGAAACCACCTCCGAACACCTTCAGAGGTACCCCTTCGAAACAGAGGATAAAAGCATGTCAATCACTCATCACAGACTCCGAAACCAACCCTTGGTTTCTCATCATCATTTAATCTCGCGCGTCCATCTGGTCAAAGGGGTATCGAGCGTTGTGGGCCGTTGATCGCAACTTAACGCCCCGCCTCGCCCTCACGCGTTGGATCTGGATCCAACGGTCCAGATTGGGCCTGACCACGTGCACAGTGCGCGGGTTCACCGTGAGCCCGACTCACCGTGGACCCGAGACTGTATTTGGATTTAAATTAAATTCTAGAAATGCTTTTAAACTTCCAAAATTCATATCTTGCGCATTTTAACTTCAAAAATTACCATTTCAATTCTAGAAACTTTGTAATATTATTCTCTACATGTTCATACATAAAAACAATATACTTACTTTGAATATTTCACCCTTATTTAATAAAGTATCCAAATGCTCTTTAAGGAAAATTACAAATTTAATTAATTTATTTTTAGCAAATATGTATTTATTCTTTTCCTTTTGATGTAATGGAACCACTATGTTTTCTCTGGACCTCTTAATTTAAATTGGTTAGAAGACTTAAAATAAGATTATTCACCTTTAAATCTTTTTACAAAGGGCCATATCTCAATATAGTTCATTTTAAATATTCATAAAATGAATTTCCGAAACTTAACCACTTTATTCTTCTTAAGTTAACCCAATCAAAACCAACATGCTTGTGGTGTGATTTTTATATTGTTTATTGAATGTTATGTTTGTTATTCATGATAAAAAGACTACAACGCCGCCGAGGACCCGGAATATTACCCGGTAGTTCCCCCGTCGTCTTTCGCTGAACAAGGCAAGTCACCAAACCAATCTTTGAGCATATTAAACCCATGTTTTACTAAACTATTGCTAAAACACATAGGATATACATGCATTAGTCAAATGAAACCCTTACAATATATTTATTAGGATCCCCCGACCTTGATGTGCAACCCAAGCCATGCTATCTAGCCTAAACTCTTTGTCACCATATGATTAGTACTATTACCTAGTGTCCAATGTATCGACATGATTGCTATAGGATTAAAAATGAGTCGTAGTAACTTGGTTCTACTATATGATCCCCGTTATCCTTATCCTTGGAATTCTGTTGGTGATAGAGTTTTGGTTGTGAGTGTATGCATGGTGGGTTCCAGGTGAAAGCTAGGGCATTGGTCGGTAGCACCTGGGGCACTATAAGGACTGGTCTATGGGATCCGTTGCAATACACTTCCGTACTAACCACAAGTCTAATGGGTAAGTCATAACTAAGGTATGGAGGGATCCAAATCGAGGCCACCATTTGGAGATGGGTCAAGCTGCACCTGCGGGTGGCTTTACCGACGTGGCGCAAAAGGGGGTGCGACGTTAGCCGGGATGCGGCCCGGCACGCCAGCGAAACCTAGAGTAGGTGGTTATCGCTTGGAGCATTTCATGCTGAGGTTTTGGCACGAGTTCCCTTGGTATGGGTCATCTCGTTACACTTTGGTGTTTGGGATGAGTGCGTGCCTTGTGGGTACAGTAGTACACCTCTGATCAGAGTCATAAATCTTTTCGAAAAGTCGAGCCCACGGTCAAGGGCGGGTTGCGTGACATCCCATAGTTAGTTTACTTTTGGAATGAATGTGCATGATGGTTTGACATGTAAGGACTATTGTATGAGGAGGGAAAACGTACTCCTCGATTTAGAAGGTATTATTGATGTTCATGTTATTATTCCGCATCATAAAATTTGACTACACTAAATGCAATAACTGAAAATTGTACTTTTCCACACTTTTAGCCAATTATCCTTCCTTTGTTATTATCTTGCATTACTATTGCATTTGCGGTGGCTTGTTGAGTACTTTTTGTACTTATACCCGTTGGACACACAATTCAGAGGATGCCTACTACGAGGAAGATGGTCTGGAGTAGCGACCCAGTCAAGAAAACGATCCTGAAGAAGGCGTTCATCATGCAGTTTATTTTCATAGTTTCTTTTAATTTTACACTTGTGTAATAATATGGTCTGCGTACCATGAATGCTTGTCGTATGTACGATGTCGCATGATGAACATCTTGTTATTATTGTTTTTCTATGGAAATTCAATAATGTTCCAATTTCGATAAATCGGGGCACCACAAGATGGTATAAGAGCCGACTTGACTGTAGAAAGCCAAACGGACCAGCCTAGCCAATCGCTGCAGAAAATTATTTCTCGAAAACCTAGTTTATAAACTTTGTTCCTCCCTCACTTTTCTTCAACTTGTGTTTATGTAGATGCCAGTCTACCAAGTACACAGCTACTGCCGCCACTACGAGGGCTTCGTCAGGGAGCTCCGCATGATGCTCACCTTCCTTGGGTTCCTCTTTGAGCCCGAATTCCAGGGGGTGTACCTGGAGGAATTTGCCGGACCTTGCGATGTCTCCCTCACCGTCCATGGATCCGGAGAGCACCTTCCGCCCTACACCACAACACTTGGGGCCCAACTTTCGACGTCGCGTGCCAACGCGTCGCCCTCCAGGCCCTTATGGAGTTGAGGATGATCTATGATGATCATCTTCAAAACTCGTCCTTCCGGCTTGTGCCGAAGGGCACTCCTGGCGCCTACCGTAGTATCTACCTCGGAGTTCACTCCGTTCGTGATCCGGTCATGGCACGGCAGTCGCGTCTTCTTCAGGCCATGGACGACCTCCATACTGAGGCCGTGCTTGACGCCGATGAGCACCATGAGGCGGTTGAGTTCCTTCGTCAGGAGACGAAGAACTTGATCCAACAGAATGGCGAACTGCAGCAGAATATCATGCAGCTGCAGAAGGACATCGCGGAGATGGTCCCCCTCATCCTGAGGAAGAGGAAGCCCATCCATGAGCCTGCCCCTCGCCCCAAGAGGATCCCACCACATCCCTCCACCGCCGGACTGTCCACCACCAGCGCCCCTGCACCACGCCCCGGCCTCATCTCCGACCCGATCATCGAGAATTTTCTCGAGCCCACCGTCCCTCAGGATCCACGTGCTCGTGGTTCCGAGAGCGCAGAGACCGCCTCCGATGGCGAGTAGGCGCTAGTACCGTTGTTTGCCTTGTGATAATTTTGTGTGTGTGGTGCTACCTGCAACAACTGTGTTGTGGGTAGGTTAAAATAAAAGCTTTGATGTAATGAACTTTTATACCACTTGAGATATATATGAGCCTCAACGGCCCCCTTGTGATTAAAATGTTTGTATCATCATCTTTTTATGTCTTGGCTAACATATTATGTTCAGAAGATGGCCGACAACAAGAACACCGGCTCCAACAATGGAGAAGGAGGAAGCCACGGCTTGCCCGAATGCGTTGTGCCCAACTGGGTGCAAAGGGCCCACGACAGACTGGGTCGCATCCACCAGCCACCCCACCTTGGCGGAGATGATGGCAAATCAAACCAGCTGATCACCGCCCTCCTCACTCAGATGCAG
>JAAALK010001708.1:0-17749 GCA_019279435.1 Zizania palustris | reverse complement strand
CTTCGCTGCCGCGGCCGCTGCTGCCGCCGCCTGCACTTGGGCGGAGCCCGAGCTCGAGCCCAAAACCAGGGGCTTCGCCACTGCCTTCTTCGACATTCTGATCAGACTTCGGCTCGAAGGACTAAAGGATGGCGAAGGGCTAGAAGCTAGCGAAGGTCGCTCAGCGAAGCTAGGAGGAAGAAGAGAGCGAAGATCGTAAGGCGGTGAGAAAAAAGCGAATGAAAGTGCGCCGGAGCTGCACGCGGTAAGTCCCTATTTATAGGCGCGGTAAGAATTCCAACCGTCATGGGCCGAGCCCACCGCCAGATGGGCCTCCGGCGAAAGCGAATCAAGCCCAAGCAAGGTAACGGTAACTTTTTTGACCGTTGCGGAGCCGTTCGGGCTCCCCGAGGCCGCTCTAGCACGAGCATTTATTACCCCCGGGTATCGAGGTCACCTTCGGTCCAGGTTCCGAAGGTATGTCTTCTCTGAGGTTATGTTTTCTGGTCATTTGTCTTAAAGGCGCGTGCACCCCTTCGTCCCGAATGCCTACACGCGAGGGGCTACTGTTGGGGGAATATATTTCCCTTAAACAGGGGCCAAATGACGTCAGCCCCCGACAGCCTTCGGCCTAGGGCCTAGCACTGTCGGAGCCTATTTTTTCTATCTAAGTGTTGTTCCCAGGTCCCAAGGTGCCTTTCGGGCCTGTAGCTTCGAAGCCCTCAAACCAGGAGGTCTGGCTCGAAGCCCCCGATTCGGCCCCTGGTGAAAGACGCCGAAGGCTACCCCCCGGGAGCCCAGTTCGGAGGCCGCCCTCCGAAGCCAGTCCAGAGGCCACCCTCCGAGAGCCAAGCGAAGGCCGCCCTCCGGAGTTCAGCCCGGAGGCCACCCTCCGGAGTCCAGTTCGGAGGCCGCCCTCCAGAGTCTAGTCCGGAGGCCGTCCTCCGAGAGCCAAGTCCGGAGACCACCCTCCGAGAGCTAAGCCCAGAGGCCGCCCTCCAGAGTTCAGCCCGGAGGCCATCCTCCGAGAGCCAAGTCCGGAGGCCGCCCTCCGAGAGCCAAGCCCGGAGGCCACCCTCCGGAGTCCAGTCCTGAGGCAGCCCTCCGGAGTCCAGTCCTGAGGCCGCCCTCCGGAGTCCAGTTCGGAGGCCGCCCTCCGGAGTCCAGTTCGGAGGCTGCCCTCCGGAGCATGCGTCGAAGCTCCCCTCTGGGGTGTACTCCGAAGCCTTCCCCCCAGCCTCTGCCTTCGGTATACCTTTTAGCTGGTCAAAGCCTGGCGCAGCCTGACATGTCAGTAAAGCTGTAAAGTTGCCTGGCACCTTTTGTACCGTAGCTAGCTCCTTTTCCCCTCTCTACCCCTATGAGCCAAGGGCTCATAGGGGGGGCATCCCAGTCTTTTCCTCTGGCCTGCGTGCCTATAAAAGCAGGGCCAAGCCCTTGTAGCAGGGGGGGACACCCCAAGGGGCCATGAGACCCTGTAGTTCTCTTCTCCACTCTAAGGCATACCATGTCAAATCCACCACAAACTGGACGTAGGGCTATTATCCCCTAGGGGAGGCCCGAACCAGTATAAACCCCTTCTCCCTCTGAGAGAACCCTTCGAGGTTCATTCTTCACATCATACACCATCACAGGAAAACCTGCTGGAATTAACGCAATTGTTCCAACAGTTGGCGCCGTCCGTGGGGAACTTAGTCCGTGGGGAACTATTCACCAAAGTGAAATGACTACTTTACCCCTAGGGTTTACACCAGTTTTGTCTCTACAGAACAGAGGGGTACAAAAGGTAGTAAACTTTATTTGGAGGCTTCTCTGTCAGCTTTGCAGAGGGGACAGCGTCAGCTTTTTGCAGAGCAGACAATGTCAGCCTTTGCAGTCTTTGACCTTTCTGGAGCCCCCCCTTCGCACCCGAGGGGTGCGTTAGCTTCGGTGAGAAGCCTTGAGCCTGACGGCCTTCGCTTCACCGAAGTCAGCCTCCGATACAGTGACGGTTTTGAGCCGAACCCATCAAAGCCCTTGGGCCTTCGCACCACCACCTCCGAAGTGGACCACCACGGCTTCGCAGCTACTCCTAGCTCGAACTCCGTCAGTCCGTGTACCGAAGCCATGCCTGCCCGAAGCACCACAAGACAACCTCACTCCGGAGCTAGCCTCGCTTCGAAGCCTCCATCACTCTGAAGCCCTCCTTCGGAGTACCACCCTTCGAAGTCCCTCCTTCGTCCAAGGCCTCCGCACGAAGCATTCCAAGAGCACTTCATCGCAGTGTCTCTCCCCGAGCACACTCCTCGACGAGCCTCACCCGGACCATGCCTTCGATGCACCTTGACTGCTGAGACCTTCGTCGGGTACCTTCGAGTGTCTCCCTCCGGAGCACACATCGAACACTTTGCCTCCGCAGAGGACTTGATCCACCATACTCCGAAGTCACTCCTTCCGGAGTACCCTTCGAAGTGCCTCGCCTCTGAGGACTTTGTCTCGGAGTACCTTCACCCGAAGCCACGCTCCACACTTACTGCCTTCACCTGGTGCACCTTGACCCGAGGACCGACCCAGACCCCTTCGCAGCCACCGTGACGGAGCTCCCCGCTCCACTGGCATCAAGCCTCCCGCTTGACCCAGGTTCACCTGCTGTGAACCGTCCGTCGCCTCCGCAGTCCCCTACGCAAAGACAAGCAGACAAGTGTATGCAGTACTCCGGAGACCTCTCTGGGTTAGCAACCTTCGGCACACACTCCGGTGTACCGCCCAAAGTACCGAGACCTTCGGTACAAACCCAGTCATCGTGTACTGTCGGACCCCTCCGACGGGCACACTCCACTGCAGCAGCTGCAGCAATCAAAGCCCACCGAACCCTTCGGTGAAACCACCTCCGAACACCTTCAGAGGTACCCCTTCGAAACAGAGGATAAAAGCATGTCAATCACTCATCACAGACTCTGAAACCAACCCTTGGTTTCTCATCATCATTTAATCTCGCGCGTCCATCTGTCAAAGGGGTATCGAGCGTTGTGGGCCGTTGATCGCAACTTAACGCCCCGCCTCGCCCTCACGCGTTGGATCTGGATCCAACGGTCCAGATTGGGCCTGACCACGTGCACAGTACGCGGGTTCACCGTGAGCCCGACTCACTGTGGACCCGAGACTGTATTTGGATTTAAATTAAATTCCAAAAATGCTTTTAAACTTCCAAAATTCATATCTTGCGCATTTTAACTTCAAAAATTACCATTTCAATTCTAGAAACTTTGTAATATTATTCTCTACATGTTCATACAATAAAAACAATATACTTACTTTGAATATTTCACCCTTATTTAATAAAGTATCCAAATGCTCTTTAAGGAAAATTACAAATTTAATTAATTTATTTTTAGCAAAATATGTATTTATTCTTTTCCTGTTGATGTAATGGAACCACTATGTTTTCTCTGGACCTCTTAATTTAAATTGGTTAGAAGACTTAAAATAAGATTATTCACCTTTAAATCTTTTTACAAAGGGCCATATCTCAATATAGTTCATTTTAAATATTCATAAAATGAATTTCCGAAACTTAACCACTTTATTCTTCTTAAGTTAACCCAATCAAAACCAACATGCTTGTGGTGTGATTTTTATATTGTTTATTGAATGTTATGTTTGTTATTCATGATAAAAGACTACAATGCCGCTGAGGACCCGGAATATTACCCGGTAGTTCCCCCATCATCTTTCGCTGAACAAGGCAAGTCACCAAACCAATCTTTTGAGCATATTGAACCCATGTTTTACTAAACTATTGCTAAAACACATAGGATATACATGCATTAGTCAAATGAAACCCTTACAATATATTTATTAGGATCCCCCGACCTTGATGTGCAACCCAAGCCATGCTATCTAGCCTAAACTCCTTGTCACCATATGATTAGTACTATTAGCTAGTGTCCAATGTATCGACATGATTGCTATAGGATTAAAAATGAGTCGTAGTAACTTGGTTCTACTATATGATCCCCGTTATCCTTATCCTTGGAATTCTGTTGGTGATAGAGTTTTGGTTGTGAGTGTATGCATGGTGGGTTCCAGTTGCAAGCTAGGGCATTGGTCGGTAGCACCTGGGGCACTATAAGGACTGGTCTATGGGATCCGTTGCAATACACTTCCGTACTAACCACAAGTCTAATGGGTAAGTCCTAACTAAGGTATGGAGGGTGTTGGGGGAATATATTTCCCTTAAACAGGGGCCAAATGACGTCAGCCCCCGACAGCCTTCGGCCTAGGGCCTAGCACTGTCGGAGCCTATTTTTTCTATCTAAGTGTTGTTCCCAGGTCCCAAGGTGCCTTTCGGGCCTGTAGCTTCGAAGCCCTCAAACCAGGAGGTCTGGCTTGAAGCCCCCGATTCGGCCCCTGGTGAAAGACGCCGAAGGCTACCCCCCGGGAGCCCAGTTCGGAGGCCGCCCTCCGAAGCCAGTCCGGAGGCCACCCTCCGAGAGCCAAGCCGAAGGCCGCCCTCCGGAGTTCAGCCCGGAGGCCACCCTCCGGAGTCCAGTTCGGAGGCCGCCCTCCGGAGTCCAGTCCGGAGGCCGTCCTCCGAGAGCCAAGTCCGGAGGCCACCCTCCGAGAGCTAAGCCCAGAGGCCGCCCTCCGGAGTTCAGCCTGAAGGCCATCCTCCGAGAGCCAAGTCCGGAGGCCGCCCTCCGAGAGCCAAGCCCGGAGGCCACCCTCCGGAGTCCAGTCCTGAGGCCGCCCTCTGGAGTCCAGTTCGGAGGCCGCCCTCCGGAGTCCAGTTCAGAGGCTGCCCTCCGGAGCATGCGTCGAAGCTCCCCTCTGGGGTGTACTCCGAAGCCTTACCCCCAGCCTCTGCCTTCGGTATACCTTTTAGCTGGTCAAAGCCTGGCGCAGCCTGACATGTCAGTAAAGCTGTAAAGTTGCCTGGCACCTTTTGTACCGTAGCTAGCTCCTTTTCCCCTCTCTACCCGTATGAGCCAAGGGCTCATAGGGGGGGCATCCCAGTCTTTTCCTCTGGCCTGCGTGCCTATAAAAGCAGGGCCAAGCCCTTGTAGCAGGGGGGACACCCCAAGGGGCCATGAGACCCTGTAGTTCTCTTCTCCACTCTAAGGCATACCATGCCAAATCCACCACAAACTGGACGTAGGGCTATTATCCCCTAGGGGAGGCCCGAACCAGTATAAACCCCTTCTCCCTCTGAGAGAACCCTTCGAGGTTCATTCTTCACATCATACACCATCACAGGAAAACCTGCTGGAATTAACACAATTGTTCCAACAGAGGGTTCCAAATCGAGGCCACCATTTGGAGATGGGTCAAGCTGCACCTGCGGGTGGCTTTACCGACGTGGCGCAAAAGGGGGTGCGACGTTAGCCGGGATGCGGCCCGGCACGCCAGCGAAACCTAGAGTAGGTGGTTATCGCTTGGAGCATTTCATGTTGAGGTTTTGGCATGAGTTCCCTTGGTATGGGTCATCTCGTTACACTTTGGTGTTTGGGATGAGTGCGTGCCTTGTGGGTACAGTAGTACACCTCTGATCAGAGTCATAAATCTTTTCGAAAAGTCGAGCCCACGGTCAAGGGCGGGTTGCGTGACATCCCATAGTTAGTTTACTTTTGGAATGAATGTGCATGATGGTTTGACATGTAAGGACTATTGTATGAGGAGGGAAAACGTACTCCTCGATTTAGAAGGTATTATTGATGTTCATGTTTATTATTCCGCATCATAAAATTTGACTACACTAAATGCAATAACTGAAAATTGTACTTTTCCACACTTTTAGCCAATTATCCTTCCTTTGTTATTATCTTGCATTACTATTGCATTTGCGGTGGCTTGTTGAGTACTTTTTGTACTTATACCCGTTGGACACACAATTCAGAGGATGCCTACTACGAGGAAGATGGTCTGGAGTAGCGACCCAGTCAAGAAAACAATCCTGAAGAAGGCGTTCATCATGCAGTTTATTTTCATAGTTTCTTTTAATTTTACACTTGTGTAATAATATGGTCTGCGTACCATGAATGCTTGTCGTATGTACGATGTCGCATGATGAACCTCTTGTTATTATTGTTTTTCTATGGAAATTCAATAATGTTCCAATTTCGATAAATCGGGGCACCACAAGATGGTATAAGAGCCGACTTGACTGTAGAAAGCCAAACGGACCAGCCTAGCCAATCGCTGCAGAAAATTATTTCTCGAAAACCTAGTTTATAAACTTTGTTCCTCCCCTCACTTTTCTTCAACTTGTTGTTTATGTAGATGCCAGTCTACCAAGTACACAGCTACTGCCGCCACTACGAGGGCTTCGTCAGGGAGCACCGCATGATGCTCACCTTCCTTGGGTTCCTCTTTGAGCCCGAATTCCAGGGGGTGTACCTGGAGGAATTTGCCGGACCTTGCGATGTATCCCTCACCGTCCATGGATCCGGAGAGCACCTTCCGCCCTACACCACAACACTTGGGGGCCCAACTTTCGACGTCGCGTGCCAACGCGTCGCCCTCCAGGCCCTTATGGAGTTGAGGATGATCTATGATGATCATCTTCAAAACTCGTCCTTCCGGCTTGTGCCGAAGGGCACTCCCGGCGCCTACCGTAGTATCTACCTCGGAGTTCACTCCGTTCGTGATCCGGTCATGGCACGACAGTCGCGTCTTCTTCAGGCCATGGACGACCTCCATACCGAGGCCGTGCTTGATGCCGATGAGCACCATGAGGCGGTTGAGTTCCTTCGTCAGGAGACGAAGAACTTGATCCAACAGAATGGCGAACTGCAGCAGAATATCATGCAGCTGCAGAAGGACATCGCGGAGATGGTCCCCCTCATCCCGAGGAAGAGGAAGCCCATCCATGAGCCTGCCCCTCGCCCCAAGAGGATCCCACCACATCCCTCCACCGCCGGACTGTCCACCACCAGCGCCCCTGCACCACGCCCCGGCCTCATCTCCGACCCGATCATCGAGAATTTTCTCGAGCCCACTGTCCCTCAGGATCCACGTGCTCGTGGTTCCGAGAGCGCAGAGACCACCTCCGATGGCGAGTAGGCGCTAGTACCGTTGTTTGCTTGTGATAATTTTGTGTGTGTGGTGCTACCTGCAACAACTTGTGTTGTGGGTAGGTTAAAATAAAAGCTTTGATGTAATGAACTTTTTATACCACTTGAGATATATATGAGCCTCAACGGCCCCCTTTTGATTAAAATGTTTGTATCATCATCTTTTTATGTCTTGGCTAACATATTATGTTCAGAAGATGGCCGACAACAAGAACACCGGCTCCAACAATGGAGAAGGAGGAAGCCACGGCTTGCCCGAAGGCGTTGTGCCCAACTGGGGTGCAATGGGCCCACGACAGACTGGGTCATCATCCACCAGCCACCCCACCTTGGCGGAGATGATGGCAAATCAAAACCAGCTGATCACCGCCCTCCTCACTCAGATGCAGCACCAACAGGCTCAGTTGGACCGGCTGTAGAATGTGGAGCCTGCCCCTCGTGCACCAGCACTCACACCCGCGCCCCAACTCTCGGAGTTCTTGCGCGTGCGTCCCCCGATTTTCTCTAGCACCACCAACCCCATGGAGGCCGGAGATTGGCTCCGCACCATTGGGAAGAAGTTGGAACTCCTCCCCTGCACCGACCGGGAGCGAGTGGCCTTTGCCACTCACCAGCTCCAGGGTCCCGCCCCAGAGTGGTGGGACAACTACCATGATTCCCAGCCAAAGGACCACGTGGTGACATGGGCGGAGTTGACCATCGCCTTTCGCACCGCCCACGTCCCCGTCGGAGTTATCGCGGTCAAGCAGCAGGAGTTCCGTGACCTGCAACAGGGCAGCCGGACTGTCATGGAATACCTCCATGAGTTCAACCGTCTAGCACGCTACGTGCCAGAATAGGTGCGGACCGACGCCCTTCGCCAGGCCAAGTTCCTCCGGTGACTTAAGGATGAGCTGTCCATCCAGCTTGTCGCCACCAACTACACCGACTTTCAATGGTTGGTGAACAAAGCGCTCATCCAAGAGACTGAGCAAAACAAGTTGGGCCTCAAGAAGAGGAAGATGATCGCCTTCAAGCATCAGCTGGTGAATTCCCAGAGGCCCCGCTTCGTCCCTCTGCCACCAGCACCCGACTACCATCCTCGGCCCGCCTACAGGCCACCTCACACTGCCGGTGGATCCAACGCTGGGCATCCCCGCCCTGCTCCACTAGCTTCGGCCGCTCAACCGACGCCCGCCGCCAAGGCCCCAATCTTGAAGGATCGCCAAGGGAGGCCGGTCGTCTGCTTCAACTGCCGGAAGGAAGGGCACTACTCACACCAGTGTCCTCACCCCAAGCAACCCCAAGGCGTGGCACCCAACTAGGCGGTTCGTGCCCGCGTCAACCACATCAATGCAGAGGAAGCTCAGGAGGCTCCCGAAGTCGTACTCGGTACGTTTACCGCAAATTCCATACCAGCCATGATTCTATTTGACTCTGGAGCAACACACTCTTTCATCTCGGAAGATTTTGTGAAAACCAACGACTTGGAAGTGCTCCCTCTATCAGTCCCCATGATGATTGCCACTCTAGGTAATAAAACCTTAGCCCACTTATATAGTCCTAAGGTTAAGATAGAGGTCCAAGGAGTATCGTTCCAGGCCGAACCAGTCCTCATTAAGTGTACCGGACTTGACCTCATCCTAGAGATGGATTGGTTGATGAAGAACAAGGGAGTGATCGACTGCGCCAACAAGTCCATAACAGTGACCAACCCCGAAGGTGAAGCCGTCACTTTTCGGATGACCAGTCGCAAACCACTTGAGGCATCTCTTCACTCTCTAGCCCTTGAAGAAGTGCCCATAGTCAAGGAGTTCATGGACGTCTTCCCAGAGGACCTGCCAGGAATGCCTCCCAAGCGGGACATCGAATTCAGAATCGAGCTTGTCCCTGGGACCACTCCAATCTCCAAGCACCCATACCGGATGGCAGCCAACGAATTAGCCGAAGTCAAGAGCAACATCGAAGACTTGGAGAAGAAAGGGTACATCCGATCGAGTACCTCACCCTAGGGTGCACCGGTCATCTTCGCTATGAAGAAGGACAAGACCAAGAGGATGTGCTGGACTATAGAGCCCTAAACGACGTAACCATCAAGAACAAGTACCCATTGCCTCAGATCGACGACCTGTTCGATCAACTGAAAGGATCCTCGGTGTTTTCCAAGATTGACCTCAGGTCAGGTTATCACCAATTGAGGATTAGAGAAGAGGACATCCCCAAGACTTCCTTCACCTCTCGCTATGGACTCTACGAGTATACCGTGATGTCGTTCAGACTCACGAATGCCCCGGCCTTTTTCATGAACATGATGAATAATGTATTCATGGAGTTCTTGGATAAAAGTTCATCATGGTATTCATCGACGATATCCTCGTCTACTCCAAAACCAAGGAAGAACATGAAACCCACCTCCGTATGACCCTCGGAAAGCTAAGGGAACATCAACTGTACGCCAAATACAGCAAGTGCGAGTTTTGGTCATCTGAGGTGAAGTTCCTTGGCCATGTCATATCTGCCGGAGGAATAGCTGTGGACCCAACCACCATGGAAGCAGTAACCAACTGGTTGCAGCCCACAACCGTGACTGAGATCCGAAGTTTTCTCGGATTAGCCGGATACTACCGCCGGTTCATCGAGAATTTTTCGAAGATCGCCAAGCCTATGACCAGACTGCTGCAGAAGGAAGTAAAATTTGCATGGACCCCAGATTGTGAAGAAAGCTTCCAAACCCTCAAGAAGAAGCTCGTGTCGGCTCCTATCCTGACTCTACCGTACATCCAGAAAGACTTCCACGTCTACTGTGATGCCTCTCGTCAAGGATTGGGATGTGTCTTAATGCAAGATGGGAAGGTGATATCCTACGCCTCCCGGCAGTTGAGACCGCATGAGCTGAATTACCCAACCCACGACCTGGAGTTAGCAGCCGTGGTTCATGCCTTGAAGATATGGAGACATTACCTTGTGGGAAATCGGTGTGAGATCTTCACCGACCACAAGAGCCTCAAGTATATATTCACCCAACTGGACCTGAACCTCAGGCAAAGGAGATTGTTGGAGCTGATCAAAGATTACGACTTGGGCATCCATTATCACCCAGGCAAGGCAAATGTGGTGGCAGACGCCCTTAGTCGAAAAGGGTACTGCAATGCCATCATGATACAGGACCAGACCCCTTTGCTATATAAGGAGATGGAAAGGCTGAATTTAGGGATCACCACCCGAGCGTACCTCGCTGCCTTGGAGTCTATACCTGTCTTGATAGACCAGATCCGAGAAAAGCAGAAGGAAGACCCAGACATCTTGGAGATCTAGCAGAACATGTAGAAGGGTAAAGCCCCCGGATTCTCCTAGGATGATCAATGTGCCATCTGGTTCGGAGACCGGATATGCGTACTCGACAAACCTGAGTTGAAGACCCGCATCCTTCAAGAAGCCCACGATATTCTATACTCCATACATCCCAGGAGTACCAAGATGTATCAAGACCTGAAGGAAAAATATTGGTGGGTCAGTATGAAGAGGGAAATAGATGAGTATGTGGCCAAGTGCGACACATGCCGGCGAGTCAAGGCAGAGCATCAAAGACCTGCTGGACTATTGCAACCTCTCAAAGTCCCCGAATGGAAGTGGGAAGAGATAGGGATGGACTTCATCACGGGACTACCCAGGACCCAAGCCGGTCATGATTCTATCTGGGTGATCGTCGACCGACTCACCAAGGTGGCTCACTTCATCTCCATCAAGACAACTTACACCGTCGCCAAGTTGGTCGAGTTGTATATGACCCAGATCGTGTGCCTACACGAAGTTCCTAAGAAGATCGTATCTGACCGTGGGAGTCAGTTTACCTCTAAGTTTTGGAAGAACCTTCAAGAGGAACTCGGCACCCGGCTGAACTTTAGCACCACCTATCATCCTCAGACCAATGGTCAAACCGAAAGGGTTAACCAGATATTGGAGGATATGCTTAGAGCTTGCACTCTAGAATTTGGCGGAATGTGGGACAAGAACTTTCCCTATGCGGAGTTCTCCTACAACAACAACTATCAAGCCAGCCTGCAAATGTCCCCGTTCGAGGCACTCTACGGACATAAGTGCAGAACGCCATTACTCTGGGATCAGACTGGAGAGTCGCAGTTGTTTGGGACAAACATTCTAAGAGAAGCTGAAGAGAAGGTCAAAATCATCAGGGACAGATTAAAGATAGCCCAGTCCCGACAAAAGAGCTACGCCGATAACCAACAAAGAGACTTAACCTTTGAGGAGGGTGGTTATGTCTATCTCCGAGTCACTCCCCTCCGCGGCACTCAAAGGTTCAACATGAAAGTCAAGCTAGCACCCTGCTATGTCAGACCTTTTCAGATCCTCCGATAGCAAGGGGAGGTGGCATATCAACTAGAACTGCCTCCATCCTTGGCAGGAGTTCATGATGTATTCCACGTCTCCCATCTGAAGAAGTGTCTTCGTGTACCCGCCGAGCAAGCCGATCTCCAACAGCTCAACGTCCAAGAGGATTTGACCTACATCGAGAAACCCATCAAGATCTTGGAAACTAAAGAAAGAGTAACCAGGAGCCGTGTCGTTCGCTTCTGCAAGGTTGAGTGGAACAACCACCCCGTCGAAGAGGCCACATGGGAAAAGGAAGACGAGTTAAAAGCCCAATAGCCTGAACTATTCGAGTAGCGTTCCAATCTCGAGGACGAGATTCTTTGTAAGGGGGATAGGTTTGTAACACCCCAAATTTTCAAAGAAATAAAAATATTATTTAATCTTTTTCCCTAGGATTATTTATTTTAGAAATACCTTTAATGCCCTCCTTAACCTTTTTGAACTAGAACCTAAATGAAATGACCAAACAATAGCGGGCCCTTCCCCTTCCTTTCTCTCTCTCCCGGCCGGCCCAGCCCGTTATCCCCGCACGCCTCGGATTGACACCCGGGCCCCACCCATCAGAGACCCCCTCCCTCCGCACGCGCGCGCCCGACACCTCGACCCCACCTGTCGGTCGTGTCCTGTTGCCTCGCCCTTGCCCCTCGCCCGCTGGCCAGTGGCCCCCACCTGTCAGGACCGTCGTCCACCTCGCACCATCGCCCCCAAACCTCGCCGGCCAAATCAAACACTACTACAAAGCGACACTGTAGCGGCGGTCAAAATCGACCTATAGTGGCGGGCATCCAGTCTGCCACTGCTCTAACGCCACTGCTATCGCTGGTTAGCAGTGGCGGTCAGAGCACCCGCCACCGCTGTGTCAACAGCAGTGGCGGGCAGATGAGGTCATCTCGCCCGCCACCACTATGTCAACAGCAGTAACGGGCGCACTGACCTCATCTGCCCGCCACTACTGTTATCAATAGTAGTGGCGGGCAGATGAGGTCAGCGTGCCCGCCACCACTGTGTAAACAGCAGTAACGGGCAAGCTACCTCATCTGCCCGCCACTGCTGTGTATAAGCCATAACACAGAATGTTGTGATCCCACAAACCAAAACACAGCAGCAAAACATCCACATATCCACATACACATCCACAACAACAACACATCAACACAACAACCATCCATCTCATCAATTTTCAAAAATTTACAAAGTTTACATTCTTCCGGTTTATGTTTCACAATAACCATCCATCAACACAATAACCATTGTTTCACAAATACATGCTCATGCGGTTTATGTTTTCTTGGAAGGCCAACTCATATCTTAATTGGTTCGCCTTTTCATTCTTCCGGCCCAATCATACAGAGTTGGATGCTTGGCCACTTCACTCTCAGGATCAAAAAATACTCCAAGCTCATGAAGAATCTCATGCATCGTGAAGCGGCACATCCTTGATACGATTTCGTACATTTGTGATTCAGAGAGTTGGCTCTTCTGGGCAACGGTTGATGGACCTGACGCCTGCATACGTAAAATATAAGTACATACGCTGCAAGTTATATTAGATTAACACACAAGAAATCAACTTACTTCTTTAGTATCCTCAGATACTGTCCGCCCAAACTTTCCTAAGTTATTGCTCATGAAATCACAAGTATAGTAGCCACAATGCACAGAACCAAGAGATTGTTTGTGACACTTCAAAATAGACAAAGTTAGAACGATATATAGTTTGGCTTTATCAATTGAATTAACAAATTTAAAAATATAATATTACCGGATAGTTGGTTCTGATAAGCATTTCTTTCGGCCTTTGTGGATCATGTGGGCCACCTAACTTTTCCACGTAGTATCTATATGCACTCTGAATAACATTTAATATATCTTGATATTCTTTTTGGGTTTGTCGAGCGAGTCGAGCACATAAACCCTTGAGCTCTTTGGGTATATCAGAAGTGCAATCCAATGATCACTATTGTTGGCGTAAAAGATTATGCTAACAGGTTTCTGTAGAAAAGAAACTAACAAACGAAGTGTTTGTGAAGCAAACTGTTCTAAGCCTCCGAAAGGATAATAGCTTAGAATAGTTCGTAAATGTGTATTGAATAACTTGTATTCGGTCCCTATTACAGGGTGAAATGGGGGGTATTTATAGGCCCAAACATTAAGGAAAAGACCTATTTACCCCTCTATTACAACCGACATTAAGGAAACTATTCGGTTTCCTTAATAGGGCTAAAATGGTAAAAGACTAATCTAATAAGAAAGAAGATAAGTCTTCCATCTTAGCTGGCAGAAAAAATCCTGAAGGGCCTTAGTTCGAAGACATACTTCGAACCAATGCCTGTCTTTGATCTTCGAACGGGGTTCCGGGCATCTTCTAAGATGATCTTCGGAGAATCTTCGAACTGGTTGACTGTCTTTATGCTGCTTCGGCAATAACCCCGAAGATGAGATATTTTCCCCCAACAGTAGCCCCTCGAATATGCTTCTCCGTTGACCTGTAACGTTTAGGAGAGCAGTATACGCAAGAAAAGTAATCATGCGTAGGGGTTAACAGATTTATATCATCTCCGAATTATGTGGAGATATATGCTTCGAATTGGTATTCGAAGAAGTTACATTCGAAGTGACTTAGAAGTATCTTTAAAAAGACTGAAGACTTCTCAGACTTAGAAGAAATAGCCGTTAGCCTGTTTCTTCTAACGGAAGTTATACGATGCGTTATTTTCGGAGGAAAATAACGGGCGAGAATGCGAAAGGGCAGAGCCAAAACGGTAACAAACGGAACATTTAGGCTATAAATAGATGGCCTAAAACTTACCCTATTACCTTTTCACCGCTTTCTCACAGTCAAAAGCTTTTTGAGCCCCTTGAGTTCTTGAGCCCTAGCCTCCATTTCCTCAAAGTAATCGAGCGATCGTAATGGTGAAGACCAAGGTATCTGCGCCTCCTTCGGCTTTGGCTCGGCAACAGGCGGCCGCAGCGGCAGCGGCGACAGCGTTGGCGGCGGCACCTTCGATGCAGACGGCAACATCCATGGCGGCAGGGGGGAGAAATCCCCAAATCGCCGATGACCAAGGTCTGTGCCCACCATCGACCAAATATTTGGATCAGTCTTTTGAGTTGGGGCCTTCTACCTGCAAGAGAGAGTCTTTGGCAATCACAGCAGGGGGAAAGATTAGTAATGGAGTTATGATTCGGAAGCCGGGCAAAGAATTGATTCCATCACCAAGACCCGGAGAGGTTGTAGTATTCGAAGCCTTTTTCGAAGCAGGCTTGGGCCTCCCTGCTGTGGACTTCTTGGCCGAAGTACTTGACCTGTTCCATGTAACCCTCCCCCAGCTATCTCCGAATGCCGTAGCTAGATTAGCTATCTTCGAGTGGGCGCTGAGAGCCGAAGGTTGTGAGGGGAGGGCAGAAATCTTCGCTGCACTTCATAGAGCAACTTGTCAGCCGAAGACCTTCGTAGGCTCCGGAGGTGAGAAAGTGGTGGTTGCCTTCGGAAGCATTAATTTTAGGCTTCGAGACGAATATGCCCTGCAATTCCCTGCTAAGGCCATCAATGCTAGATGGTACACCGATTGGGTCCTGAGATGGTTTTATGCCGAAGTTGGAGCGAGCAGTCCTCTGGCTGGGCCTCTCAAAGAAATTCAATTTCGGAAGGAAGCCTTAGTGCAACCTGACGAAGGCCAGCTCGAAGCTCGTCTTAACCTGCTTCAGAAAATCAGCCGAAGGTTAAGCATGCGGGACTTAGCCGAAGAATTCCTCGGACTCCAAATTCCTCCGTTGATGGCCAACTGGCCTATCGTCTTCGAGGATGACTCAGAAGGTGGTCTTCGCAAGATCAATTTTACTTCGAGCCCTACAGGTAACTTCGAAACCAACATGCATTGTACATATTTACTTCGAAGAAAAACTAACTCGAATTATTTTTAGCTTCTTCAGCCCCTATTACTTCAGAGCAAATTGTAAGGGCTTTGGAGAAGATTTTGGGTGCCCCAACTCCGACGGAAAAAGAATGGCGAATTAAATTGGTCGGGAGTTGGGAGCGGTTTAACAGAGTATGGGGAATGTTGGAGTTAACTCCGCCCCCTCTGATGGACTGGGTGCCTCTGGAGAAAGGACCCAAGAAAAGAGTGGCTGAAGCCGGAGCTTCTAGCTCCGCAAGGACTCCGGTGAAGAAGGTGGCTCGGAAGCCAAAAAATCTCGCACCTTCGGATCCTGCGCCTTCAAGCTCAAGAAACTCAATTTCTGGTTCTAAAGAGGATGAAGGTATATTATTAGTGAAATTGATTGACCAAGATGCAGCTCAACGAAATATTCACACTGAAGATACTGCAGGTATACCGGAGCCCCAAGCCAACATCGAAGAAGTAAGAGCTTCGGATACCCAAGAGGAGCAAATCGAAGCCCCTATGGGTGAAGATGAAGTCGAAGTTCCTGCAACTTCGGTTGTGGAGGAAAGGACTGCTCACGAAGATGCTCCGACAGTGGAAAATTTAACTGCGGATTCAGATGAGGACTTAACTTTTGATCCTCCGATCAGTCCAGTGCTCGATCTTCCGGAGAATGTCGAAGGTAAATTTTGCATAATTCTTATCAATTTCTGCAAAATTATACAATGTATAATATTTTTGTTTTTGCAGAGCCTCCTGTTGTCGAAGTACCTCACGAAGATACAATTCAAAGGCCTTCGACAACTTCGGAGCCACACCCGGAGGTTACTCAACAGGGGCCTGGAAGAGGTAAAAGACACATAGAGCCTCTCCCTACTCAAGGATCGACTTCATCTGAGTCAACAGATGAAAGTGAATCAACTGAGGGGGGGGGGGGCATCTTCAGAAGTTCCAAGGGCCTCAGAAGAACTCTCCGGACCTTCGCTAAGCAGAGCTGATCAGAAGGCTTCAGTAATGCTTCCTCTCTTAACTCCTTTTTTGGAGGAGAAAACCGGACTTCGGACTTTGGTTAAACCTTTGGGTCAAGCCAGTCGCAAAGTCGGGGAAACAGAACTGGTAGGCCTCTTGAGCAGGGCGAAAAGTTCGGAGCTTAACATTGCTATAGAAAGAGCAGCTTATCAGGTACAAAGCATCTTCGAACCAAATAGCAAATTATATATGAATAATTTCTTATTCCAGTTTTTCTTTTTCTTAGCAAGCAGTCTTGGCCCGCGCTGCAGCTTTATCGGGCGAAAATGAAATTGCTCAACTTCGAGAAGAGAATGAAGCTCTTCAAAGAAATTTTAACTTCTCCGAAGGTCGAGTAGCTCAGATGGATAATATAATATTAGCAGAGCGAAGGGCTAGGCAAAGCTTAGAGGCTGCGAAGAAAGAGCTCGAAGCAGAAAGAATTGTGCTTCGAGCAGAGGTTGAAAGACTGCGGAAGGAGGATGCTGCTAAGGGGTCCGAACTTGTGAGACTCCAAGAAGAGGCTGGCCAACTCCGGACTCAAAAGAATACTTTGACTACGGAGAATGCTAGAATCTCCGGAGTTCTAGCAGAAACGACTTCGGCCAAGGATGCACTTATTGCGGAAAAACTCAAGTCTGAGAAGGTGGCTTCGGAGGTCATCGAGCAGATGCTAGGTGTTTTGGAGTACTTCGGTACTACTGGATCACTACCTTCGGATGACAATGTGACTCTACTGCGCCAGTTAAAGAGGATCCAAGAAGCAGTGAAGCAAATGAAGACGGCAGGCATGCGTTATGGAGAACTCTCCGGACAAGTGTCCGCCCTTGGATTACTTCGTTACTACGAGGATTTGGGCCGAACAATCACTCTGAGCGCAGAGGGCTCCATCACCTTCGACGACGCGAGACTTTTGAATCCTTCCGAAGGCGTGACTGCCGCCTGGCGAGCCTTTCAAACTTCATGGAGAGCCGAAGGTTGTTCTGCGATCAAGGCTTGGATTGATGAAGGCCAACGCCAGAAGCAAGTTCGGAGCCAAGCTTCGAGCAGTCAGCCTCCTCCGAACCCGCAGGTTTAGGAATTATTTAGGATTTTTTGATTATGTAAAGCTCATGCTTGTAAACATTTATCAATGAAAGTCTTGTTTGTAATATTTTTAGGCTTTGCCTCTTATGGAAGATATCGAAGTGTTAGAGCTTAACAACGAACTTCGCTCATTGTGGAACACCTTCGAACTTCTAAAGGGTTATAAGCGTCCTCGATTTCTTATTCCTCGAGATGACTCCGGCGTAATTGCGCCCGAAGTAATCAAAGACGTATTGTCTTATATTAAAGAGGAAGATAAAGAGGTTGACGCAAACACCTCGTCTTCTGAAGACACTAATTGGTCTGAAGACGAAGGTGAAGCCCAAAATAAAAGATCTGAAGATCTTAGAAGCTGGGAAAGAACCCCGA
>JAAALK010001713.1:0-17932 GCA_019279435.1 Zizania palustris | reverse complement strand
CGAAAGAAGTAATATGATTATGTTAGTGGATATAGTGGTATACTTACTTAAAGTTATATGCCCCCACTTATCATTCTCTGTCCTTCCATTGATCCATGCACCGCGCAATATACAACGCGGCACAACTCCTTTTGTTCTTCTTAAGTTTGTCTTCGTCTTTATTGAACATCTTTCTTTGAAATTTTTCTTACTCGCAGTCCAGTACTTGCTATCGGTCTGGTTAGGTGTCGGGTTCAGCGCACTTTGGCTTATTAATGACGGGTTTAAGTACCCATAAATTTAGACTCACCACCGTGAATTACAACTGCATATGTTATAAACAATGTAGCCTCAAGAAGTAATAGCAGTAGTAAACTGATCACACTGTCAAAGGCGGAAAATGTATGAAAACTCTTCTTGGCTACACGTCGCATTACTTCTGAAGCTACTAATTAATCCTCAGTTAGGAGATTGTGTTGTTCTCTCTCTCGGTGTTGTTAGGCCTCAGCATATTTTGTGTTTGTTTTTCAAATATGGTTCATGGGGCCATGGAACCGTGAGCACATCCATTCCCTGTCAGCAACACGGAAAGAAGAAGTTGTTGACCGGAATGATGTGTCCCACAGCTTGTGACATACATGAGAGAACTCAATTACTATTTGCATCATAGGCCTCTAAAAGTTGGTCTAAAAAAGTGGTAATGTGGTATGCAATATTTCTCATGGCATAACTTAGATATGGAAGACTTCACTCAAGAACTAGAGGGGGGGTGAATAGGCGCCTCGAAAAAAATTCTTTCGATTAGATGGCCCTTTCAAAACACCCAACGCTCCTCCAAACTTAATCACAGATTAGCTCCAATGAGTCAAATTAAAGACTATATCACAAACATGCTATTTAATCTTTATGTCTGATCAGGGCATTAATTTCAGAGAAAATTGGAAAAGGGGAAGTTTTTAGCAACCTGAACGGGGACGGCGGCGTGCGCTCGGGGATGGGGACGGCAGCGATGAGGGGTCCGGTACACCGACCGCGGGCTCGGTGATGGGCTTCGAGGATGACTGCGACGGCTCCGAGGTGGCGGCGAGGGGTCCGGGGACACAAACGGCTCGAGATGGCGGCGACGGGCTTCGGGGATGACAACGACAGGCTCCAAGGGTGGCGGCGCGGGCACTGGGAGCGGTAGTAACTGGCGGGAGAAGATTAGGGCTAGGATTTCACACGGAGGAGCGAAATATTTATATAGGCGGATTAGTAGTGGCGGGCATGATGACGTCATATTAACTATACATATATTCTAAATATTTTTGCTAAGTATTATGTACATTTACTAACATTCACAACATTTTGTATGCAGACACAACATTAACTATGCTAAAGGATATCACATAGGAATCACATTCATGGCATGTGCATGCCACACGTTTCTCAGAGTACAACAACAAAAAACCCACCAATTCTCCTCCGACTTGATTTGGTTCTAATGGATGAGGAGGTGAGCTAAATAATACTATTTTTCATGGCAATCTGCTTTTTGACTATCAAATTGTCCTAAGTATTACTCTCTCTACTTAAATCTGTAGGGTACAATGATGGAAGCCCACATACCTAGTAGACACATGCCAACATTCAAGCCAATTCTAAAAGAAGATTGAATCTACTACACAACATATTTCGAAATTTCAAATGCAATAGCATCATATCACCCAATTGATAGCCACATAATGGCCAGCTTCATGAAGTACATGCAAATAAAAGAAATAAACACATTTCTAGATATATTTCCATCACTTAATCAGAGGTCAGCAAAGCTCACCAATCACAAATATTGATGAGATACTCCTCTGGAGTCTGGAGTTACCTCGGGGACGAGGACAGCGGCGCGGGGTCTGACGACAGCGACGTGAGCTCCGGCGGAGTTCGGGGCGACGACGGCGACGGGTTCCGAGGGTGGCGGCGCGGGCTCTGGGACGGGGATGGCGGCGTGCGTCGGGGACGGGGACGGCAGCGACGAGGGGTCCGGGTACACCGACGCGGGCTCCGGTGATGACCTTCGAGGACGACAGCGACGGCTCCGAGGTGGCGGCGAGGGGTCCGGGGACACCAACGGCTCCGAGATGGCGGCGACGGGCTCGGGGGACGACAACTGGGCTCCAATGGTGGCGCGCGGGCACTGGGAGCGGCAGTAACTGGCAGGAGAATATTAGGGCTTAGGGTTTTCAGACGCGGAGAGAAATATTTATATAGGTGGATTAGCAGTGGCGGGCATGCTGATGTCATCCTGCCCGCCACTACTATTTTCCCTTAATAGTGGCGGGCATGTTGATGTCACCAGCCCGCCACTACTAATCCGCCCGCCATTGGTGCTCGATGCCACTGCTAAAGGAATAGCAGTGGCGGGCTGGTGACTGTCAGCATACCCGCTCGCCACTACTATGAGAGGTGGGGGTTATCTAACATACGTTGCGATACATTTCGAGAAACACATTGTAGCGCAGTGGTGCGGGGGTTGCTTTTGGTGCCATGCGGTTCGAGGTTCGAACCTTGCTGTCGGCAGGCGGTTTGAGGTTCGAACCTTGCTGCTAGCATCCAACATTTTTTTTACATTTTCATGACTTTTTATTGATGTTAAATTCTAGTTTGAACTTGATTTTTTGTAACAATAAAAATACATCATAACTTATCAAATTTAAAAAATTGGTATTTTTCTGGCTCACTTTACTTTTTTTATTTCATTAAAAAACATGAGATTCTCCGGGGATGCATTAGGGTTTAGAGAAGAAATGACTGAGGTTTGAAAGCAAATTCTAGTTTGAACTTGATTTGTTTAACAATAAAAATACATCATAATTTATCAAATTTAAAAATTGGTATTATTCTGCCTCACATTACTTTTTCTCGCTAGTTTACTGTTTTTATTTCATTAAGTGTGTTTTTATGATCAAAGTCAAATAAGTTCAATTTGAACTACAAGACATGAAATAATTCACCAAAATTTATAGAAAACCATATTCATGTTTTGACTCTATAATTAGTATTATCCAGTAATTTAAAACCATCATAAAAAATGTAGGTTCCACAACACTCGATCGACAACTTGTATTTTTATAGTTTTTTAATCCTCAAAAAATAAAATAAAGTCTAAAAATGATGAGACTTGTCATGTTGTTATATGATATGATCGATCCATAGATGTTGTCAAAAAAAATAATTTTTTTTCGAGAAAATAATCATGTAGGGCGTTAAGAAACCTACGATTCTCTGGGGATGAATTAGGTTTTAGAGAAAAAATGACTCAGGTTTGAAAGCAAAACCTATAGTTGATCTTCCTTTGAACTTGAAACTTTTTGTACAATAAAAATACAACACCATATTCTAATTGCAAAAATTGGTATCTTTCATTAACAGAAATTGGTATTTAAATGCAAAAAAGTCCACGTAGAAGTAGGGATTATCTAGCATACACTACACAAATAGCCGAGAAATACTTTGTAGCGCAGTGGTTCGGGGGGTTCTTTGGTGCCATGCGGTTTGAGGTTCGAACCTTGCTTCCGACAGGCGGTTTGAGGTTCGAACCTTGCTGCTGGCGCCAAAATCAACATTTTTTTCTGTTTTGTACTTTTTTAAATTTCAGCACTTTTTTATTGATGGTTAAATCCTCATTGAACTTGAATTTTTTTTAACAATAAAAATACATCATAATTATCAATTTAAAAATTTGGTATTTTTCTGCCTCACTTTACTTTTATTATTTCATTAATAAACATGTACAATAAAAATACATCATAACTTATCTATAGTTTATTCTTCCTTTGAAATTGAAACTTTTTGTACAATAAAAATACAACACCAATATTCTAATTGCAAAAATTGATATTTTTCTCCCTTAGTTTACTGTTTTTATTTTCATTAAGTGTGTTTTTATTACATGTTGTTACTATATGATCGAGACTTTGTAGCGCGGTGGTGCGGGGGCTCGCTTGACATATCATGTTTATTTGAAAGCAAGTAACAAACACAAGTCCAGGCTGGGGAAACGAGCTTACACATCGAAACGCACTACTGGTCAAACCCAAAAGAAACATATGGTTTGGAGCTTCTTCTTCTTCCTCGGCACAAACCCAACCTATTTCTGGTTAAACAGATTAAAAGCCTCAACTTGCCAATCCTCAACCAAATCGGCATCATCAGGCAGTCTGAACTGCTCTCCATGTTCCTGAACAAGAAATACACGCGGCGGCGATAGTGAGAACAACTTATTATCAATGATTGAATTGGATGATAAAAATATAAAATTTGCATAAAAAGAGGATCTTGCCTCCTTCCTCCTCTTGCTGCCGCATTGCTCTACATGCTTCCCTTTCCACCGCTAGCCTCGGCATGTTTCCCTCTACCAACGGTTGTCTCATCATTCTTCCGTGTGCCAACACTTACCCTATCTGGTTGCGGCGATCGCGAGTCGTCCTCTGAGTCAGAGTCCATTATGAGAATCACTTTCTTCGCCAAACAACTGCAAATTATACCATCATGTACCTTATGTTTACCACATTTGCAAACCTCACACACGCCACTTGATGTAGAGTCTAAGGATCCACTGTTTGTTGGTTCAATCTTAGGAGGAGCCATCTGCATTTTTTTTGTCACATTGATAAACATTAAAAAACCCTAAGCTAGTAATATTATAGTACATTAAAAAACATTATTGTTATAGTGGAAATGTTTTTTCTCAGAAATTTTTATAGTACATTAAAAACATTATTGTTATAGTGGAATTTTTGTCTCAGAAATTTTTTACAGTAGATTAAAAACATTATTGTTATAGTGCATTCTACTAGTAATATTATACTAAATTATATTACCACGCATAAATTAATATAACAATCCTCCATCATTTTAACCCTAAGCTCGAATAAATAAGACCAAAGATAGGTTAATAATCATTTACTGATCGACTGGATGGCGGCGACGGGCGGCGCCGACGGGCTCCGAGGAAGGCGGCGACGGGCGGAGGGCAGCGACGACGTGCTCCGGGACGTCGACGGTGGCGACGGGAGGAGGGGGCGACACGAGAGTTTAGGGTTTAGAAAATGAAACTAGGTTTTCGGACGGCGGGAGTGGAAAGTATATATAGGTGTCTTAGTAGTGGCGGGCATGATGATGTCATCCAGCCCGCCACTACTAAATCGGATAGCAGTGGCGGTCTGGTGACGTCATCCCGCCCGCCACTATTGCCTCTGGTGGGGTTATCTAGCATACGTTGCCACTCATGTCGAGAAACACTTAGTAGCGCAGTGGTGTGGGGGTTGCTTTGGTGCCATGCGGTTCGAGGTTCGAACCTTGCTGCCCGCAGGCGGTTTGAGGTTCGAACCTTGCTGCTAGCATCCAAACATTTTTTTTTTACATTTTCATGACTTTTTTATTCATGTTTAAATTCTAGTTTGAACTTGATTTTTTAACAATAAAATACATCATAACTTATCAAATTTAAAAATTTGGTATTTTTCTAATTCTAGTTTAAATTCTAGGCATTCAAACATGTTTTTTACATTTCTATTCTAATTTTCAATACTTTTTTATTCATGTTTTCTCTTAGTAGTGATTATATATATAGCATATAATACTCTTCCTACAATGACGTGAAACACTTAGTAGCGCAGTGGTGCGCGGGCTCCTTGGGGCCATGCGGTTCGAGGTTCGAACCTCGCTGCGGCAGGCGGTTTGATTAATCCTCATTTGATCTTGAAAATGTTTTAATAATAAATGACATAATTGATTTTACAACTAACATAAATGATCTAGCCTTGAACTAATTTTCCATCGCCATTGGTGCGTAGATAAGGAATCACACTGCCAAATGACAGTTTTGCTTCAACCACATTGATCCTTGATATGTCAATGAAAAAACGGCACCTCATCAAACTGATTGTATTCTTCTTCGTCTTCGACTCCATCAACTCCAACATTCTTTGTTTTCCTAGAGCAACGATGTATTTTTTCTCATCTTTAGGATCAAGTATGTAAAATACTGTAGGACCGAAAGTAGCGACCAGAGGGGGGGTGAATGGCGCCTTAAGAATTCTTTCGAATCAATGGCCTGTTCCCAATACCCAACGCACCTCAAAAATACTACGCAGCAGAAAATAAACAGAAGGCCTAAGTCTAAAGGTTTCTAACCTAGAAGCATCTGATGAAAAACAGTGTAGAACTAAAGGGGTGCAACTAGGCAGATAAACAAGTTGTAACAGGCCTATACTTCTCAATGAAATGATCTAGGTATGTATAAAGTGAAAAGAGAAGTTACTGTCCAAAGATGTCTCCTGTTCGCTACTTGGCGAAGCCCCCTTCGCACGTCGAGGTATGCTTCGGAGGTTGGTGACGGAGTCTGTCCGAAGGTGTCACTGTCTAGGCTAGTTCGAAGAGATAGGAAGCGAAGTGTACTTCGGAGCGAAGTAAAAGACAGTGCCGGAGCTTGGTTCGAAGTATGCACTCCGAAGACAAGTCTCTGTACACAGCTTCGACTCACGAGCTTCGGAGCGAAGTAAAACAGAGCCGGAGCCTGCTTCGAAGTATGCACTTCGAAGACAAGACTTCGAACGTACTTCGAACCGAAAGCCTCGAAGCTAAACCTTCGAACACGAAACTTCGAACACAAAGCTTCGAACACAGCACACAAACAGACAACCTTCGAACAAGGAAGCGAAGCCTGTCACGCGACAGAAAAGCAAGTCCGAAGCCAATGCTCTACCTTCAAAAAGAGCAAGCTCCGAAAAGAGAAGCGAAGGGTGACACGCTACACAGAAATCAGTGCGAGGCCTAGCGGAGCCACTAGCTTCGAACCCAACTTGAAACGTGTCAAAGTATGGACTTCGAACAGATAGGGCCGAAGCCCCTTCGCGCTATTGTTCGAAGTATGTAATGCTGTCGATCAGAAAAATGCTTCGAAGCATAGCAGCACAGAATACAAAACAAAGTTCGCAGATTGAAGCGAAGCCTTCGAGTATGGATGGATCGAAGCCTGCCTCACGGAGCTGAGGGGCTTCGAACAGAGAAGGATGACTTCGCAGAGACAGTCAGAAAAGCGATTTTAGACCTCTCAACCCGATCGAAAGTGGAGCAGTAAAAGTAAAACGCTGGCGCAGGAGTACTGTAGCTACAGTGGAGTACTACATGCAAAATGCAGAACTAGTACTCTGCTGTGAAGAACAGAAACTTCTTCACATCAGCCGAAGCCTACCAGGGCTCAAAAATCACAGAGACACTTGCTCTGAAGGTGAAATCGAGTCATTAAAAACCTTACAGATGCAGCACACACAGAAGTAGAGCATTTACTGCAACATTAAAAGCAAGGCAGAAAAACAGTGGGAGGACTCCCTGGCGGCGCAGGCAAGGAAGAGGAGAGGAGAGAGGAAAACGTGAGAGGCAAAATGACCCAATAGAGTGGTATTCAATTTCAGCAAAAAGGGGTAGTCCAAACCCTAGGGATTGGGGTGCTATTTATAGGCAGCCCAACACTAGGAATATTCTACAGCCCCTTAGGGTTTACAGACTCAAAATACAGAAAAAGACTCTACTGCCCTTAGGTATTTTTACAGACACAACTGACTGACTGTGGGCCTAGAGTAACAGATGACAATCCTGAAGCTATTCTTCTGGACAGTCGGATACAGAATCAACGGTTGTCAGTTTTACGCCGAAACTGACAAAGCCTCCACCAGCTTTGCACCAGGTACCCGGATTGGGCCGGCCCGACCCCGCAGCTCTCTCAGCCCGGCAATCGCTCACCGCCCGTGTACCTGAGTCAGTCCTGGTCAACAGCTTAGTGGGTCTTCTACTGCTTCTGGCCCATGCACCCGGATTGGACCAGCCCGACTTCGCAGCCTCCTCTGCCCGACAGTCGCTCGCTGCCCGTGTACCTGAGTCACACGCGGCCCATGAAACAGCAGATCTCTTCTCTTCAGTCCTTGTTGACTATCGTTGACAATGACTCATCACTTCTAGAGCCATGAGGCCCACGCTATTCAGCATGGCTCCTCAATCTCCCCCTTGATGAGTGCATTGTCAACACTCCTCAATTCTCAGCTCTTCAACACCTGTGAACAAATGTGGAAACACGAAAACAAAACACAAGAGAACAAGAAGAAGAAAAATAAGGTAAAAGTTTAACCTTAATGACCAAAAGCCAAACAAAAGCAAGAACCGGTCATTATGGTTAACCAAAACACAAAAGCTCAAAATGAGTGTGATTCAGAACAACAGGATATCGACAGAGTAAGAACTACTCCCCTTAAACTCTGATCCCAAATTTTCTCCCCCTTGTTGACAAGTGAACTCATCAAGCACTCAAAAGAGACACAGACTCCCCCTGAAATGCAACTCCCCCTCAAAGATAGCAGTGAATGCAACTGGGGTGCAGGTGGAGTGTAGAAAGCATGCTTCTCAGATATGATTGACTGCAAATACAGTATCTAACAGGGATAGCAAAGGAGATACTGTCTAGATACATGGCATGATCAGTGCAAGAGATGATATCTAAAGAAAGTCATTTAGCACGCAGTTTTTCATTTTTGCAAATAAAAGCATCAACCACATTGTCTAGTAACAAGCAAGGTAAGCATGAGATGCAGAAGCTAACTGATGTCTACCAGATAAGCATTGTTCAAAACAAAGTGCTTCAGCAAACTTGTTATCCCTTTAAAGTTCAGGCTTTTTCATTTTCCTTTGTTATTTTTGCCAAGGGTTATTTGCATGTCAGACCTTATGCTAACCGACCAAGTCAAGCCTAGGCCAGAACTGAGCCATCAGAAGCTTAAGACATTGGTCTCGCATACACTATACTGTCCTAGTTCATACCAAAGTGCTATGGTAAGCAGTCCAGAACAATATAATGCGACAAAGCAACCCACTGGATCTTTCAACTTAAGCATAACAAGGCATGGAATTTTCATTCATTTTTGATTTTTATCATTTTATGGCACATTTTCCATGTTAAAGCATAAAGATGTCCAAGTTGCTATCTGCATCTATGTGATGAACTAGCCACAAGGCATGCAACAGATAGCAAAGGCACTCAGCCTACACAAGCTAGTTACCCAGAAGCAATGGTGATCATTTTTCAAGTTGAAAGCGTAAAAGCCATGCATATGACAGATATCAGACATGTCAAGCGAACTGAATCAAAGCAATGATCATTGACAATAATCAAAGCATGTACCAGCTAGAATAAGTAAAGCATTTCAATCATATAACAGAAGCAGACTCAAAGTGGATATGTGAATATGTATGATATGAACACACACAAAAGGACTCAAGAAAAGAGTAAAAAGAAAGAAAACTGACGCAAAATATCCTAGAAAGGATACACAACACCCAATCCCTCGTAAACGCTCAAATGTAGACTGATCTAGGGGTTTGGTAAAAATGTCAGCCACTGATGATGGGTATCAACATGATAAGGTCAATGACACCTTTCTCATATTGATCCCGTAAGAAGTGAAAGCGCACATCAATATGTTTGGTTTTTGAATGGAGACATGGGTTTTTCCCTACACTAATAGCACTAGTGCTGTCGCAAAACAATGGAACCCTGGTAGGAAACAACAACCCAAAGTCTCGTAGAGTGGAAATCATCCAAACCAACTGTGAGCAGCAGCTGGCAGCAGCTACGTACTCGGCCTCTGTGGTCGAAAGAGCAACTCCAGATTGCTTTCGAGAAGACCAAGATACAAGGGAAGAACCAAGAAACTGGCAAGTACCGGAAGTCGACTTGCGATCCAACCGGCACCCACCAAGTCGGCGTCCGAAAAGCCAGATAAATCAAGTGATGATGATGCTGAATAATAAAGACCTAGATCAGGCGCATAGGTGAGATACCTAAAAATGCGCTTGACAGCCTGCCGTGAGACGCGCGTGGTGAAGACTGAAAACGCGCGCAAAGTCCCACGGCGAACTGTATGTCTGGTCTTGTTGCCGTTAAGTACAACAGCGAACCGATCATCCCTCGAAACTCTCTCTCATTGACCTTGACACCGCTCTCGTCCTTGTCCAAGCCCCCGAAGTACCCATCGGGGTCATCTGCGGCTTCAATTCACCACCAAAGTCAATTTCTTTAACATATCGCGAGTGTACTTACCTTGGTGGATGAAGGTGCCCGTCCTTGGTCTGCTTGATCTGGAGCCCTAAGAAAATACTTAAGCTCACCCATGAGGCTCATCTCAAACTCACTGTGCATCTGCTCAGAAACTTGGACACAAGAGAATCAGTAGTACCGCCAAAGAATAATATCATCCACGTAATCTGAGCAACTAGAAAATCTGAAGCATCTCTGAGCAAGAAAAGAGTTTTGTCCCAGAACCCATCACAAAGCCCTTCCCCAACAAAAATTGCTTTAACCGGTCATACCAAGCCCTGGGGGCTTGCTTCAACCCGTATAAAGCCTTATGCAACTTAAAAACATGTCGAGGAAACTTAGGGTTCTCAAAACCGGGGGGTTGCTTAACATAAACCTCCTCCTCAATGAACCCATTCAGAAAAGCACTCTTAACGTCCATTTGAAAAAGCTTAAAACCCTTTGAAACGGCAAAAGCTAGAAGAATACGAATGGACTCAAGACGGGCCACAGGAGCGAAGGTTTCTTCAAGTCATACCTTCCTTTTGGCAATAACCCTGGGCAACTAGTCGAGCTTTGTTGCGCACCACACCCCATCTTCACCTTGTTTGTTTCTTGAATACCCACTTGGTGCCTATGGGTGTTGCATCCTGGTGGCGGCTCAACTAGTGTCCAAACCCGATTGCGGACAAAATTCTCAAGCTCTTCTTGCATAGCATTAATCCAATTAGAATCAGAAAGAGCATGAGAAATGTCTCTGGGCTCAAAAGATGCAACAAACGCAGATTCAGCAAACACAGCGAGAGAGGCAGAAGAACGCAAAGTCCTCTCAGTCAAATCACCAATGATGAGCTCTGAGGGGTGGTCACGCTGAACTGCTCGGGTTCCCCTGGTGATCTGAAGTCACCTCACCGGAGTCAGCAGCTGGCACCTCTGGACTCGACTGAAGGGGCTCGATCGAAGTGGAAGAAGTGATCAGAGGTCCGCCTTCATCATCAGTCGAAGTCACAGAAGGTGTGGGCTCTGCGGGGGATGCAGAAGGCCCTCCCTCAACAGCAGCTGGAGTATCCTCATCTTCCTCGAAGATGGACTCTCCGAGCTCATCATCACCAGAAAGCTCAAAAGAAGGAGTCAAAGAAGGCAAGGACTCATCAAAAGAAACCTCACACGTCTCGACAAGCAGCTGGGATTCGAGGTTCCAAACACGGAAGCCTCGAGAATGCAATGCATAACCAAGAAAAATACCATCCCAGCAACGAGACTCAAACTTGTCCAATGCCCTCCCTTCTGGAGCACAAAGTCACTTGCAGCCAAACGCTCGCAAGTGGGTCACCTTGGGCTGTCTGCCAAACCGCAACTCATATGATGTCTTACCAATGTAAGCTCTAAGAAAAATGCGGTTGGCCAGATAGCAAGCCGTGTTCATGGCTTCAGCCCAGAAACGCCTAGGAGTCCTGTGCTCACGAGCATCGTCCTGGCCATCTCAACTAGCGTGCGGTTCTTTCGTTCCACAACGCCGTTCGTGGGGGAGTGTAAGGAGAAGAACAACTGATGGTCCAGACCCTGATCACCACAAAAGCTGACGAACTGAGAGTTCTTGAACTCAGAGCCGTTGTCGGAGCGAATTGCTCGCATCCGGCCATTGTTCTCATTCTTCAGCTTCAAGATCAAATCATGGACAAATTGAAAAGTTTCATTCCTTAGACTCCAAAAAGAAAACCCACGAGAAACGAGAAAAGTCGGCAACAATCACAAGTGCATACCACTTCCCACCGACTGAGCGTACACCGGCTGGACCTACAGTGTCCAAATGTAAAAGCTCGCCTGGATACGTAGTCATCACCTGAGTCACAGGTGAGTGAGAAGCGGCAAACCATTTTCCCATGACGGACAGGGATGACAAACTAGATCCTTCTCCATCTTAAGCTTGGGCAATCCTCTGGATGAGGTCCATAGAGCTTAACCTGACTAGCAGATCCAAACTCAAAATGACCGAACCTCCTATGCCACTTCCAGAGCTCAGAAGAAGATCCAGCAATCAAACACGAGAAGGGCCAAAAGAACTAGAGAAGTCCAATTCGAAAAACTTTACCGAAGGGTAAAATCTGACAAACCAAGACCCTCTAGAGTCAACCACTAGAAGAATTGCCCTTCTTAAAACGCACTTCCAAACCATCCTCAAGAAGTTGCGAACACAGAGATTAAATTAAAGTTCAGATTTTAACCAAAGCAACATTCTTAAAGAGAAATGATCTGAAATGCTGATAGAGCCTATGCCACTTACTTTCCCTTGACCGCTGTTCCCGAATGTGATGTACTCTTTGGAGCTCGGGGAGTGAGACTGAGAACCATCTGCGATGTCCCGTCATGTGGCGAGAGCATCCTGAGTCCATGATCCAAACATCCTCCAGTCCCCGGTCCTGCACAATCAATGTCTGTACAGTGGGACAATGGTCCGGCACCAGGTTTAGCAAAGAGCTAAACCAGTGTCGAGCCATCTGCTCAAAAGATGGAAAGCGAAAACCCATCAAAAGAGTTTGGACCAAAACGCGCTCAAAGCGCGGTCCACGGTTCTCCGAACCCTAACCGGCACGAGGTCCAGAACCGTAGCCAACTCGGTCTGGAACTCTGCCGGAACGAACACCACCAACTGGAGCACCGGGCAAGAAAGCCTTCTCCTCTACCACCACCTACACGACGCGGCCTGGCCTCCAGCCTCTCCCCGCGCCGAGGAACACGCAGTCTACCACCCTGTTTGGTAGAACTGCACCTGATCACTACGAGCCCTCTCTGCTCTCCTCAACCTGCTTCCTCCTGAAGCAAAACTCCGCAAGATGCCCGTCTCTCTGACAGTACTCACAATGATAGGTAGGCTTCTTGGGATGTGGTTGAGGCTTGGGGTTCTTGGGCTTGGTAGTGTTTGGTGTGGTCTTCTTGGGCTGAGAGGGTCCAGGAAGAGAGTCTAGAGAAGAGTGGAGGTGTTTGGGCTTAGGAACCCAGATAGGCTTCTTGGGTGGAGCTTTGGGTGGTTCATGGATCACTCCATCCTTGGGCTGACAAGCCTGGGAGGTCTCAGTGGAGTGAGTCTTGGGATACCTCTGCTCTGGAGTCATTTTACTCCACTCCACTGCCCGGCTGAGGGCACTTTCAAAGTCAGCCTTGGTGTAGGTGTAACCTACTCCAAACCCATCCTTCCTCTTGAACTGCTGGATCATCATGCCAAGCTGTGGCTCTCTGGCACTGATCCAACTCAGGATAGAACGGAGGTAAAAGTTCTCATTCTGAGAATCTGCTAGCTCCTCTCTCAAGGAAGCTAGAACCTCCACCTGAGACAAGCAGGTCTCACACTCACTCTCTACTTGGACAGACTTCTCGGCTTTCAGCTTAATTAATTCCATTCTAAGAGACAGGCAGTTCTCACAGACAGTGGGTGGAACTGACAGTGTCTCAAGCTCTAGCCTAGTCTGCGCAAGCTCAGCTCTCAACCTCTCTAAAATCACCCAAATGCTCATTGCCCTTGGATTTTAGCTCAGCTAAGGCTGCTAGATGAGATGGGCAATCAACACAGGGTGCGATTGACAGTGGCTTGAGCATCTTTCAGCTCCAGCTGAGCGCTTTCAAGCTCAGTGGCCAAAGCGTCCCTCTCATCAACCCTTTCTGTGTACCTGGACTTTAAAGTCGACAGGTCACACAGAAGCACCTCACACTTCGGGCACTCACTGCTATCACCCAAGCAAGGAGAAGAGGATAGACTCTCAATCCTACCGTTGGCCACGGCAAGCTCACTCTCTAACTCGTCTATCCTTTTCTTAGCCCCCCTAAGCAGTTTCTCCCGATATTTAACTCCTGACGATTGCTCTCAAGTAAATCGACAATTTCTAGCTCATAAGATGATACCTTGCTATCGTCGTCGTCGGAGTCGTCGGAGGAGCTCTTTTCTTCTCTATCCCCAAGAGCCATGGAGCAGAAGCTCTTGCGGGATCTTCGGCGGCTGGTGTGTGCGGCTCTTTCGGCTTGTCTCCGAAAGCCATGAAGCAGGGCCCGCCGGATCATCCTTGTCCTTCCCCTTCTTGATGGTAATCTCCTCATCACTTGAGCTCGATGAAGAGGTAGAAGACGTGGATCTCTTGGAGTAGCTCTTCTCCATCTCGGCGAAGAAGGCCTTGTCGCGCTTCTTGTTCTCTCGCCGGTAGTCCTTCAAGGGCCTTCTTGAAGAACCGGGTCTTCGGCTTGCCCTTGGGAAGGAGGGGCTCTCATGCTTGCCGGAGTCGAGGAAGCTGCTACCGGTGCCCTTCTTGTATCCATTGCGCTTGGGGCAGTCGGCGATGAGTGTCCTGGATCACCACATTCAAAGCATCCGGATTTTGTGCCGTGTCTTTTGAACATTCTTTTATCATAGACACGACGCACCCGGTTGTTAAAGAGACACAAATCATCATCTCCCAACAACTCAAGCTGGTCCTCAGTGATAGACATCAAGGAGAACCCAGCACAACTCACAGCAGAGGGATCAACAGAAGGTGTAGCAAGGGCCAGGGATTTTGATCCAGAGCCAGTGAGATTTGATCTCAACTGGATATCTACCTCAGTGGCCTTCAGCTTGCTAAATAACTCAGAAATGGTCAAGGTATCGTAAGAAGTGCTCTCAACGATAGATGATACCTTGATCTCCCAGATCTTTGGGTCCAAGGTATGAAGAACCTTGAGCGCTGCTCATGATCTGAGACTAAACTGAGCACCCTCAGCCTGTTTCCCGAAGCTTGTTAATGATCGACTGAAAGCGACCAAACAAGGCTTCAACAGATTCACCCGGCTTCTGTGAAGTTCTCATATTCACGCCCGGTAGGTCTGATAGAGCCGAGCCTTGACCTGGGCTGTTCCCTCATGGTGTGCCTTGAGGGTAGCCCAGATCTCTCCTCGCAGTGGAGAGATGACTCCACGCTCAAACTCAGTGGGACCTAATCCAGAAAACAAAATATTCACAGCCTTACTGTTGCTCAGATGCTGAGCAATGATACCAGCAGTACCGTGCTCAGCGACTGGCAGAATGACAAACGTGCTGTGAACGCAATGTCCCATATGTCCGAACCCTGGCTCATGAGATAGGCTCGCATGCGAGTCTTCCAATAATTATAGCCATAGGCTTCCAAGGACGGGACCTTGCCAGGAGACGTCATAGTCACTACTGGGGTTTAGAACCGGTTAAGGTATGGAAAAACCCTAACCTCGCTCTGATACCACTTGTAGGACCGAAGTAGCGACCAGAGGGGGGGTGAATGGGCGCCCTTAAAATTCTTTCGAATCAATGGCCTGTTCCCAATACCAACTCACCTCAAAAATACTACGCAGCAGAAAAATAAAACAGAAGGCCTAAGTCTAAAGGGTTCTAACCTAGGAAGCATCTGATGAAAAACAGTGTAGAACTAAAGGGGTGCAACTAGGCAGATAACAAGTTGTAAACAGCCTATACTGTCTCAAGAAATGATCTAGGTATGTATAAGTGAAAGAGAAAGTTCTGTCCAAAGATGTCGCCTGTTCGGTACTTGGCGAAGCCCCCTTCGCACGTCGGGTATGCTTCGGAGGTTGGTGACTGGAGGTCTGTCCGAAGGTGTCAACTGTCTAGGCTAGTTCGAAGAGATAGGAAGCGAAGTGTACTTCGGAGTGAAGTAAAAGACAGTGCCGGAGCTTGGTTCGAAGTATGCACTCCGAAGACAAGTCTCTGTACAGCTTCGACTCACCGAGCTTCGGAGCGAAGTAAAACAGAGCCGGAGCCTGCTTCGAAGTATGCACTTCGAAGACAAACTTCGAACCGTACTTCGAACCGAAAGCCTCGAAGCTAAACCTTCGAACACGAAACTTCGAACACAAAGCTTCGAACACAGCACACAAACAGACAACCTTCGAACAAGGAAGCGAAGCCTGTCACGCGACAGAAAAGCAAGTCCGAAGCCAATGCTCTACCTTCAAAAAGAGCAAGCTCCGAAAAGAGAAGCGAGGGTGACACGCTACACAAAATCAGTGCGAGGCCTAGCGGAGCCACTAGCTTCGAACCCAACCTTGAAACGTGTCAAAGTATGGACTTCGAACAGATAGGGCCGAAGCCCCTTCGCGCTATTGTTCGAAGTATGTAATGCTGTCGATCAGAAAAATGCTTCGAAGCATAGCAGCACAGAATACAAAACAAAGTTCGCAGATTGAAGCGAAGCCTTCGAGTATGGATGGATCGAAGCCTGCCTCACGGAGCTGAGGGGCTTCGAACAGAGAAGGATGACTTCGCAGAGACAGTCAGAAAAGCGATTTTAGACCTCTCAACCCGATCGAAAAGTGGAGCAGTAAAAGTAAAACGCTGGCGCAGGAGTACTGTAGCTACAGTGGAGTACTACATGCAAAATGCAAGAACTAGTACTCTGCTGTGAAGAACAGAAACTTCTTCACATCACCGAAGCCTACCAGGGCTCAAAAAATCACAGAGACACTTTCTCTGAAGGTGAAATCGAGTCATTAAAACCTTACAGATGCAGCACACACAGAAGTAGAGCATTTACTGCAACATTAAAGCAAGGCCAAGAAAAACAGGGGGAGGACTCCCTGGCGCGCAGGCAAGGAAGAGGAGAGGAGAGAGAAAACGTGAGAGGCAAAATGACCCAATAGAGTGGTATTCAATTTCAAGCAAAAAGGGGTAGTCCAACCCCTAGGGATTGGGGTGCTATTTATAGGCAGCCCAACACTAGGAATATTCTACCAGCCCCTTAGGGTTTTACAGACTCAAAAATACAGAAAAGACTCTACTGCCCTTAGGTATTTTTACAGACACAACTGACTGACTGTGGGCCTAGAGTAACAGATGACATATCCTGAAGCTATTCTTCTGGACAGTCGGATACAGAATCAACGGTTGTCAGTTTTACGCCGAAACTGACAAAGCCTCCACCAGCTTTGCACCAGGTACCCGGATTGGGCCGGCCCGACCCCGCAGCTCTCTCAGCCCGGCAATCGCTCACCGCCCGTGTACCTGAGTCAGTCCTGGTCAACAGCTTAGTGGGTCTTCTACTGCTTCTGGCCCATGCACCCGGATTGGACCAGCCCGACTTCGCAGCCTCCTCTGCCCGACAGTCGCTCGCTGCCCGTGTACCTGAGTCACACGCGGCCCATGAAACAGCAGATCTCTTCTCTTCAGTCCTTGTTGACTATCGTTGACAATGACTCATCACTTCTAGAGCCATGAGCCCACGCTATTCAGCATGGCTCCTCAAATACTTGTGCCACGGATTGAGCGAGTATCCAAGGGTCATCTTTATAAGCCACCTTATTAAGGTCAACTATCGTAAACCCGTAATCATCCACCTCCACACTTCTGGATGTCTGACCCACTGACACTTAAATACAGGGATTTCTATAGAGTTCCCGTAGTTAAGTTCCCATATTTATTCGTGTATACATAGTAAGCATTCTTTTGTCCAGTGCTATCTTCGGCTTCTCCTCTGACACCACTATTTTGGCGCTGACCTCTTTTGATCCTTTGCTTTGGTATAGAATGTGAAAACCTTGATGTCATACGCTTGCCATGTTTTAACCATGCTCAATGGACCGTAAGACAATTTATTTATCATCAATCTCTTCCGTCGGTTTTCCCTCCGATCGAAAGGTTTAGATCCCCAGCCATGATGTGAAATAATTTGTGTTCTTTCATAATATAATCCATTGTTCATTCGCGATCCTTCATTCGTTTCACGAAGCTCTTGCAGGTGTTGTTCAACATATGGTCTCATATCGCCAACTGATGCTTACACTGTAATGTGATTCTCTTATTCTTTGGTAACTATTGTCTCGTATGATTTTCCTGCCTTT
>JAAALK010001714.1:0-17956 GCA_019279435.1 Zizania palustris | reverse complement strand
GTCACGCTGAACTGCTCGGGTTCCCTGGTGATCTGTAGGTCACCTCACCAGAGTCAGCAGCTGGCACCTCTGGACTCGACTAAGGGGGCTCGATCGTAGTGGAAGAAGTGATCAGAGGTCCGCCCTCATCCTTAGTCGAAGTCTCAGAAGGTGTGGGCTCTGCAGGGGGTGCAGAAGGCCCACCCTCATCAACAGCTGGAGTATCCTCATCTCCTCGAAGATGGACTCTCCGAGTCATCATCACTAGAAGGCTCAAAAGAAGGAGTCAAAGAAGGCAAAGACTCCATCAAATGAAACTTCGCAAGTCTCGACAAGCTGCTGGGTTTCGAGTTCCAAACACGGAAACCTCGAGAATGCAATCCATATCCAAGAAAAACACCATCCTAGCAACGAGACTCAAACTTGTCTAATGCCCTCCCTTCTTGAGCACAAAGCACTTGCAGCAAACGCTCGCAAGCTGGCTTACCTTGGGCTGTCTGCCAAATCACAACTCATATGATGTCTTAACAAGGTAAGCTCTAAGAAAATGCGGTTGGCCAGATAGAAAGCCGTGTTCATGGCTTCAGCCCAAAAACGCCTAGGAGTCATGTGCTCATCGAGCATCGTCCTGGCCATCTCGACTAGCGTGCGGTTCTTTTGTTCCACAACGCCGTTCTGTGGGGGAGTGTAAGGAGAAGAAAACTGATGGTCAAGACCTGATCACTACAGAAGCTGACGAACTGAGAGTTCTTGAACTCAGAGCCATGTCGGAGCGAATTGCTCGCATCCGACCATGTTCTCATTCTTCAGCTTCAAAATCAGGTCATGAACAACTGAAACGTTTCATCCTTAGACTCCAAAAAGAAAACCCACGAGAATCGAGAAAAGTCGTCAACAATGACAAGTGCGTACCACTTCCCACCGACTAAACGTACCCGAGCTGGACCAACAAGTGTCCAAGTGTAAAGCTCGCCTGGATACGAAGTCATCACCTGAGTCACAGGTGAGTGAGAAGCGGCAACCATTTTCCCATGACGACAGGGATGACAAACTAGATCCTTCTCCATCTTAAGCTTGGGCAATCCTCGGATGAGGTCCATAGAGCTTAACCTGACTAGCAGATCAAACTCAGATGACCTAACCTCCTATGCCACTTCAGAGCTCAGAGGAGGATCCAACAATCAAACAGCGAGAAGGGCCAAAAGAACTAGAGAAGTCAATTCGAAAAACTTTACCGAATGGTAAAATCTGGCAAATCAAAGACCCTCTAGAATCAAACACAGAAGAATTGCCCTTCTTAAAACGCACTTCGAAACCATCCTCAAGAAGTTGCGAAACAGAAATCAAATGAAGTTCAAATTCTTAACCAAAGCAACATTCTTCAAAGAGAAATGATCTGAAATGCGAATAGAGCCTATGCCACTTACCTTCCCTTGACCACTGTTCCCGAATGTGATGTACTCTTTGGAGCTCGGGGGAGAGAGACTGGAGAACCATATGCGATGTCCCGTCATGTGGCGAGAGAATCCTGAGTCCATAATCCAAACATCCTCCAGTCCTCGATCCTGCACAATCAGTGGTTGTAAGTGGGAGCAAATGGTCCGGCACCAGGTTTAGCAAATAGCTAAACCAGTGTCAAGCCATCTGCTCAAAAGATGGAAAGCAAAGACCATCAAAAGAATTTTGACCAAAACGCGGCTCAAAGCGCGGTCCTCGGTTCTGCCTAAAGCCTCGGCTATGAGGTCCAAGACCGTAGCCAAAACGGCCTGGAGCTCTACCGGAACGACCACCACCAACTGGAGCATGGGAAAGAAAGCTGTCTCCTCTACCACCACCTACACGACGCGGCCCTGCCTCCAGCCTCTCCCCGCGTCGAGGAACACGCAGTCTCCCACCCTGCTGGTAAAACTGCTCCTGACCACCACGAGCTCTCTCTGCTCTCTCAACCCGCTTCCTTCTAAAGCAAAACTCCGCAAGATGCCCATCTCTCTGACAGTACTAACAATGATAGGTGGGCTTCTTGGGATGTGGTTGAGGCTTGGGGTTCTTTGTCTTAGTGGTGTTAGGCGTTGTCTTCTTGGGCTGAGAGGGTCCAGGAAGAGAGTCTAGAGAAGAATGGAGGTGTTTGGGCTTTGGAACCCAGATAGGCTTCTTGGGTGGAGCTTTGGGTGGTTCATGAATCACTCCATCCTTGGGCTGACAAGCCTGGGAAGACTCAGTGGAGTGAGTCTTGGGATACCTCTGCTCTGGAGTCATTTTACTCCACTCCACTGCCCGGCTAATGGCACTCTCAAAGTCAGCCTTGGTGTAGGTATAACCTACTCCAAACCCATCCTGCCTCTTGAACTGCTGGATCATCATGCCGAGCTGAGGTTCTCTGGCACTGATCCAACTCAGAATGGAACGGAGGTAAAAGTTCTCATTCTGAGAATCTGCTAGCTCCTCTCTCAAGGAAGCTAGAACCTCCACCTGAGACAAGCAGGTCTCACACTCACTCTCTACTTGCACGGACTTCTCGACTTTCAGCTTAATCAATTCCATTCTAAGAGACAGGCAGTTCTCATAGACAGTGGGTGGAACTGACAATGTCTCAATCTCTAGCCTAGTCTGCGCAACCTCAGCTCTCAACCTCTCCAAATTACCCAAATGTTCATCGCCCTTGGATTTCAGCTCAGCTAAGGCAGCTAGATGAGATGGGCAATGAACACAGGGTGCGACAACAGTGGCTTGAGCATCTTTCAGCTCCAGCTGAGCGCTTTCAAGCTCAGTGGCCAAAGCATCCCTCTCATCAACCCTTTCTGTGTACCTGGACTTCAGAGTCAACAGGTCACACAGAAGCACCTCACACTTCGGGCACTCACTGCTATCACCCAAGCAAGGGGAAGAAGATAGACTCTCAATTCTGCCGTTGGCCACGGCAAGCTCACTCTCTAACTCATCTATCCTCTTCTTAGCCCCCCTAAGCAGTTTTTCCCGATACTTTAACTCCTAACGATTGCTCTCAAGTAAATCAACAATTTCGCGCTCATAGGATTATACCTTTTCATTGTCGTCATCGTCGGAGTCGTCGGAGGAGCTCTTCTCTTCCTTATCCCCAAGAGTCATTGAACAGAAGCTCTTGCGGGATCTTCTGCGCTGGTGTGAGCGGCTCTTCAGCTTGTCTCCGAAGGCCATGAAGCAGAGACCCGCCAGATCGTCCTTGTCCTTCCCCTTCATGATGGCGATCTCCTCATCGCTTGAGCTCGATGAAGAGGAAGAAGACGTGGACCGCTTGGAGTAGCTCTTCTCCATCTCGGCGAAGAAGGCCTTGTCGCGCTTCTTGTTCTCCCACCGGTAGTCCTTCAGGGCCTTCTTGAAGAATCTGGTCTTCGGCTTGCCCTTGATGAAGGAAGAGCCGTCGTGCTTGCCGGAGTCGTGGAAGCCACCACCGGTGCCCTTCTTGTGTCCATTGCACTTGGGGCAGTCGGCGATGAAGTGTCCTGGATGACCACAGTCAAAGCACCCAAATTTTGTGCCGTGTCTCTTGAACATTCTTTTGTCATAGACACGACGCACCCGGTTCTTAAAAAGACACAAATCATCATCACCCAACAACTCAAGCTGGTCCTCAGTGATAGACATCAAAGAGAACCCAACACAGCTCACAGAAGAGGGATCAACCGAAAGTAGCGACCAGAGGGGGGTGAATGGGTGCCTTAAAAATCATTCGAATATATGGCCTGTTCCCAACACCCAACGCACCTCAAAAGACTAAGCAATAGAAAATGAACAGACAACCTAAGTCTAAAGGTATCTAGCCTAGAATAACCTGATGTTAAATAGAGAACTATCAAAGCAGTCCAACTAGGCAAATAGACAAAGTGTACTAGACATATCAGGCCAAACTTCTCAAAGAAATGATCTAAGGTATATAACGTGAGATGAGAAGTTACTGTTCAGATTTGTCTCCTGTTCGAAACTTGGTGAAGCCTGCTTCGCCCGTCGAGGTCTGCTTCGGTGGTCGAAGCCTGCTTCGTTGTCGAAGCCTAGTTCGAAGTGGCAGGAAGCGAAGTATGCTTCAAAGGTTGACAAAGTCGGAGCCTGCTTCGAAGTGTGTACTTCGAAGGCAAGGCTTCGAACACAGCTTCGAACTCGCACACAGAGCGAACAACCTTCGAAATGAAAAGCGAAGGCTGACACGCGACAGAAACCAAAACGAAGCCTACACCCTACCTTCGAACAGAACACAACAAGGACCTTCAAGAAGAATGGAAGCAAACACTAAGCGAAGTCTAACGGAAAGACAAGCTTCGAAGTCAACTTCGAAACCTGTCGAAGTATGGACTTCGAAGAGCTCGAGTCGAAGTACCTTCGCATAGTCGTTCGAAGTATGAGATGTCATCAGTTCAAAAAGTACTTCGAAGCTCGCAACTTAGGACACAAAATGAAGTTCGAAGTTCAAACGAAGCCTTCGAGTATATCAGATCGAAGCCTGCCTCACGGAGTTGAGGGGCTTCGAACAGAGAGAGTGGCTTCGCCAGGAAACAGTCAGAAAAGGTACTCAGCCCTGTTAACTTCGATCAAAAAGCTGCGCAGAAAAGCAAAAAGCTATCACTAGAGTACTGTTGCTACAGTGTAGCAGTACTACTTGCTACAGCAAGAACTAGTACTACTTGCTTGAAGAACACACGCAACAGAGAAGCTTCCTAAGCCTCAAAATTCATGGAAAAACTTGTTGTGCGAGTGAAATGAAGCCATTAAAAACTCTGCAGTTGCTGCACACGATTTGAGATTAGAAGCTTCACTGCAACCATAAATGCAAGGCAATAAGAACAGGGGCAAAAATGCCTGGCAGCGCAAGCATGAACAGAAGAGGAGAGAGGCAAAGCAAGAGACAAAATGACCCAAAGGTGTATGAATTGATTTCAACCAAAAGGGTAGTCCAACCCTAGGGATTGGGGTCCTATTTATAGGCTGCCCAATGACCTAGAATATTCCACCAGCCCCTTAGGGTTTTTACAGATGCTAAAATAAAGGAAATGAGTCAACTGCCCTTAGGTATTTTTACAGACACAACTGACTGACTGTGGGCCTAGAGATACAGATGACTTATCCGGAAGCTAAGCTTTCGTAGCGACTACGGCTTCTCTTCTGGACAGTCCGATACAGAATCAACGGTTGTCAGTTTTGCGCCGAAACTGACAAAGCCTCCACCGGCCTTGCACCAGGTACCCGGATTGGGCCGGCCCGACTCCGCAGCTATCTCAGCCCGGCAATCGCTCACCGCCCATGTACCTGAGTCAATCCTGGTCAACAGCCCAGTGGGTCTTCTGCTGCTCCTAGCCCATGTACCCGGATTGGGCCAGCCCGACTTCGCAGCCTCCTTTGCCCGACAGTCGCTTGCTGCCCGTGTACCTGAGTCACACGCGGCCCATGAAACAACAGATCTCTTCTCTCCTGTCCTCTTTGACTATCGTTGACAATGACTCATCACTTTTGGAGCCATGAGACCCACGCTATTCAACATGGCTCCTCACCGGGGCCTTCAAACGTTCTGGAGCCTGGAGGTCGAGAGCCAACTTCGGAGCGCCTTCGATGAACTAGCCGCCTTGCACCCTCGCGAAGGGAGGGGCTTTGACCAGCCATTCTCAATGCTTGCGCAGCTTTGACTGCTAGGCTCCAGTGCACGAGAAGTCGGACTAGCGCTTCAATTAATGCACTTAACGCGCTAGGCATGCAGGCGACGTGAGGGAGGCAGACCGTTGGAGACGGGCGCACTCAAAAGCGAGCCAGTAAGGCCTTAAATGCGGGTGTCATGCGGCCGGCGCACGCGCATCGAGTGGCAGAAGGCGGACCGGCACGATGCTGAGGCACCATGACAGCAGCCGTCTTCTCGCTCAGTCCCTTAGCTGCAGTCTTGATGGGTGAACTCTTGCTCGAGCTCTCGCCTCCTCCTTTCTTTCGCCTCCTCCTTTTGCTCGCCTCTAGTCATGGCAGAGAGGAGCACCCCTGCGGCAGCGGTGGACCCTCGCTTCCTATAGCGCCAAATGGCAGCGGCGACGATGGCGACGATGGCTTCTAGTCCATTAGAGGTGCGTGACCCGCGGGAGCTCCGCCCGGCTTCGGAGTGGTTCTAGGAGCAGACCCTTGAACTGGGGCCATCAGCGTGCACAGACGTGTCCATCGAGCAGGTGACTAGGGGTCGCCTTGGCTCCAAATCGAGGGCCAGGAAGCCGGGCGCGAAGTCGGTCCTAGCACCGCGTGAAGGGGAGGTCGTCGTTTTCGAGGCGTTATTCGACGCGGGGCTGGGGTTTCTGGCTTCAGAGCTCCTCTCAGGGGTTCTGAATGCCTTTCACCTTGAGCTCCCGCAGCTATCCCCAAACGTCGTGGCTCGCCTCGCTATCTTCGAGTGGGCCATGCATGCCAAAGGATGCGAGGGCAGGGCGGAGCTCTTTGCCCAGATGCACGAAGCCCTTTGCCAACCGAAGAAGAAGGACGACCGGGTGCTGGCCTTCGGGAGCATCAATTTCCAGCTCCAGAAGAGGTACGTGGACTCCTTCCCGGCGAAGGCAATCAATGAATGGTGGTACTCCAAGTGGGTGCACCGGTGGTTTTACGTCCGAGTGGGGCTGAGCTCCGGGCTTGCCGGACCTTCGCGTCACATCTGGTTCCGGAGGGAGGCGGTCGTCGAGGCCAGTGCCAGCTCGGTCTCCGCTTGCATCCAGCTGCTTCAAATTGTTTCCCGCCAGATGAGCGTGTGGGATCTGACGGAGGAGTTCGTTGCCCTCGAGATCCCGCCACTAAAGGAGTGCCCAGCGTCGCTCCGGAGCACCCGAGACGAGGCAACATCGATGGAGCTCTCCCGCCGGCTCGGTTAGCGTCCGCCTTCTCTTAATCTTGTCAATCCTTTCATTATGTACGAAGGGTCATCGGACTTAACCCTCGAGAATAGGGTCGCTCGTCGCCAAGACCCCCGACGAAGTAGCCCGGATGGCCGAAAGGATCCTCGGGGCTCCAACCCCAGCTGAGTACAAACGGCGGGTAGAACTCATAGGATCTTGGGGGCGGCACAACCCCGTGTGGGATGCGCTCGAGCTTTCTTCCCCGCCTCTCCTAGAGGGGGAAGCCCTTCGCGCGACTTCAAAAAAGAGGGGGGCAGACCTCGATGCCGGTCCCTCCCCTAGGCGACCCTCGAAGAAGAAGGTGGTGAAGGGTCCAAAGAGGCTTTCCACAGCACACTCCTCCGCCTCCCACTCCGAATGGGGGTACTCTAGCGAGGGGGCCAGGACGGAAATGGAGGACCCCTCGGCGGTCCTGGACCTGGTCTGCCTGGAGCGACCGGCTTTCGGCGGTTCCAGAAGCACTCTAGTTCCCCCCAACCTGTCGCCGCCTGCTCCGAGGGCTGAGCAGGAGGTGCCAAATATCGAAGTGGAGTCATCTCCCAAATATACCCCTCCATGTGGTCTTGCCTCGGAGGGGGTCTCCGCCAGTTCTCGGGGGAGTCGGGAGACCGACAGCCTAGACCGGGGGGGATTGGCCGACCCCCTTGGAGCTGTGAAGAGAGCGCTGATGTCGAGGCCGAACTTGCTGTGGTGGCAGTAGGTTCCCCGGTGAACTCAATAGACAACTTGTTCTATCGGTCGGGCACTCTAGGGAGCATCCGACCCTTGGAGGCCCCCATTGAAACTGCCGATGAAGGTATGTGGTTCCACGTCTTTTTACTTGGAAGCATCAAATTCCTTCGATTCTGACCTCTGTTCTTCTTGGGCAGGTACGTCTGCCCGAGTCCTAGCTCCGGCCCCGATACCCTCCGAGGATGCCGCTAATATAGGGTCCGAAGTCCCTGAAGGTGCAGCGGGAACTTCGGCGCTAGGTGACAGGGCGGAGTCGGAGGAGGCCCCCGAAAAAGCCTCTGAGGGGGCTGGTAGAGAGGTCGGGATCCAGCCACCCTCCAGCTCGAGGGGTGCGCGTTCTAGCGTGCCCCTCCTGTGCCCCTTCCTGGAGGAAGGTGAAGACTTCGCATCGAGGGTGGCCCCGGTCCACGACTCTTACCTTATTCTTTGCTTTAATTTCACAACAGACGTTGTACGCTGTACGCTTTATTGATAATGTAAAAAATCGAAGCCTTTCTTCTCTGCCCCTTCCCCCCTCCTTTTGGGGTAGACGACTTGTCGACTAGGCAGGAACAGGAGTAAGGAAGGCAGAAGAATGAGGGGGTGCATCGAGCCAGGGCTCATAACCCGAGTAGGGGGTGCGTCGAGCCAGAGCTCAGAACCCGAGTAGGGGGTGCGTCGAGCTGGAGATCAGAACCCGAGTCGAGGGTGCGTCGAGCCGGAGCTCTGAACCCAATTAGGGGGTGCGTCGAGCTAGGGCTTAGAACCCGAGTAGGGGGTGCGTCGAGCCAGAGCTTAGAACCCGAGTCGAGGGTGCGTCGAGCTGGAGCTCAGAACCCGAGTAGGGGGTGCGTCGAGCCGGAGCTCGGAACCCGAGTCAAGGGTGCATCGAAATGGAGCTCGGAACTTGAGTAGGGGGTGCATCGAGCCGAGGCTCGGAACCCGAGTAAGGGGTGCATCGAGTCGGAGCTCGGAACCCGAGTTGAGGGTGCGTCGAGCCGGAGCTCGGAACCCGAGTCGGGGGTGCGTTGAGCCGAAGCTCGGAACCCGTATTGCTTGGTGAAACTATGCTTTGATACCGCAGTGTGTCCACTTTGGTCGAAAATGTTCACCTGATATTATTATTGAATTGAAGGTTGGATACAACAGTAGCCGGCATCGGCCAGCATCTGAAGACACTTATGAAATTATGCGAAATAGCGCTTCAAGTGCTCCGCGTGCCAAGTGTGCTTCAGGTATTCTCCTTCCAAGTTAGCTAGACGGTAGGATCCTAGCCACCCGGTGCCGGTCATGATGTACGGGTCTTCCCACTTATTGCCTAGCTTCGTCGGAGCGGCCACCGCGCGCAGGACAAGGTGACTTGGCTGGAACTCGTTGCGCTTGACCTTGGGGTTGTACCACGCCTTCGTCTGCTTCTGGTACTGCGAAAGGTTGGCGACGGCTCGGAGCCGTGTTTCCTCTGTAAGGTCGAGGAAGACGGCGCGCTCTTGATCGGTCTCGGGTGTGGTGACCCGCAGCGAACCAGCTCGAAGCTCCGTCGGGGTAATTGCTTCATCACCAAATAGAAGCCGGAACGGGGTGAACCCGGTAGCTCGGGAAGGGGTGGTCCGAATGGACCACAGGATCTTCGGTAGCTCTTCAGGCCACAACCCCTTGGGTAAACCCACAATGCGTTTATTGAGGCCGGAAAGAATATGCCCATTAGCCTTCTCAACAGCCCCATTTGACTGGGGATGCCGAACCACCGCAAAGCATAGCTGGACTCCCAATTCTTCGCAGAATGCTTTGAAGGCCCCAGCGTCGAACTGAGTGTCATTGTCTACCGTAAGTTGCTTCGGTACTCCGAAGCGGAAAACTATATTCTGCCAAAAGAATTTCTGGACACTTCGAGAGGTAATGGAAGTCAATGGTTTAGCTTCGACCCACTTGGAGAAATACTCGACGATGACGATAGCAAAGCGCAGGTTGCCTCTTGCTCTAGGGAACGGTCCAATGAGGTCCATCCCCCAGCGAGCTAAAGGCCCCCCAGGCGTAATAAATTGTAGGCTGACCGGGGGCCTGTGGCTCCGCCACCCCATCCATTGGCACCCTTGGCAAGTCCGTACTAGATCTTCGGCGTCGGTGACGACTGTGGGCCAATACACGCCTTGCCGGAGGGTCTTCCCAGCGAGTGCTCGAGGGGCTAAGTGACTGCCACACAGGCCCTCATGGATTTCTCGGAGCATCGTTATTCTGTCTAAGCGAGAGATGCATCGAAGCAGCGGGGAACATACCCCCGACTTGTACAGGACGCCATCGATGACTTGAAAAGACCTGGCGCGGAGCAGATGTTGCGCATGATCCGAACTGGGCCGATCATCCGTATCGCCACTGAGTGCTCGTAAATGGGCTCCCGCCAATCTTCGTTGACCGTGCAGAGAACTGCTGCTGGCCGAGGGGGCACAGGGGTACCCGTCGGCAGCCGAGGGGACGCCGGGGCCTCGTCTAGCACGGGGGGTGGTACTTCGTCGTGAGGCGGCAGGTGGCAGAGCTTGTCCATCGACCCCACCTTTAGCGAGGGCGTCAGCTTGGCAATTCTCGCTTCTTGGGATGCTCTGGACGGTATTCCTTTGAAAGATGCTTCGAATTTCTAGATGGCTTCAAGGTAGGAGGCGAGGTTGGGGTGTCGGGCCTGGAAACTCTTGTTTATATGCCCGGCGACGACCTGAGAATCGGTCTTCACTACGACGCGGGCGGCGCCGAGCGCATGCGCCTTGTGAAGACCCAGCAGCACTCCTTCATATTCGGCGATATTGTTTGTAGCCTTGAAGTTCAATCGGACAGAATACAAAGCCTGCTGACCGGAGGGAGAAACAATCACTGCGCCGGCACCGGCCCCTAAAGCTTGGTAGGCGCCGTCCGAATAGACAGTCCACACCCCTTCGCCTGCTTCGACACCGACGTGGTTGGCCGCAAACGTCCATTCGACGACGAAATCGGCAAGGATTTGAGACTTGATGGCAGTCCGAGCTACGAAGGAGATCCCGAAAGGAGCAAGCTCTACTGCCCACTTCCCGATATGTCCAGTGGTGTCCTTATTCCGGAACATGTCGCCTATGAGGAGCCATGCTGAATAGCGTGGGCCTCATGGCTCTAGAAGTGATGAGTCATTGTCAACGATAGTCAAAGAGGACAAAAGAAGAAGAGATATGCTGTTTCATGGGCCGCGTGTGACTCAGGTACACGGGCAGCGAGCGACTGTCGGGCAGAGGAGGCTGCGAAGTCGGGCTGGCCCAATCCGGGTGCATGGGCCAGAAGCAGTAGAAGACCCACTGGGCTGTTGACCAGGACTGACTCAGGTACATGGGCGGTGAGCGATTGCCGGGCTGAGAGAGCTGCGGAGTCGGGCCGGCCCAATCCGGGTACCTGGTGCAAAGCTGGTGGAGGCTTTGTCAGTTTCGGCGTAAAACTGACAACCATTGATTCTGTATCCGACTGTCCAGAAGAGAAGCCGTAGTCGCTACGAAAACTTAGCTTCCGGATAAGTCATCTGTAACTCTAGGCCCACAGTCAGTCTGTCGTGTCTGTAAAAATACCTAAGGGCAGTAGAGTCTTTTCCGTTATTTTTGAGTCTGTAAAAACCCTAAGGGGCAGGTAGAATATTCCTAGTGTTGGGCTGCCTATAAATAGGACCCCAACCCCTAGGGTTTGGACTACCCTTTTGCTGAAAATCAATACTCCTCCTTTGGGTCACTTTGTTTCTTGCATTCTCTCTCTCCTGTTCATGCGTGAGCCACCAGGCAACAAGCCTTGTTCTTTCTGAAGTTTTTAAGTGATTTTTGTTGTCTGGGAAAGCTTTTAATCTGGCTGTTTTTGCTTGTGCGAAGCATTTTTGTGCACTGCAGTTCATTCTCTGTGCGTGTGGTCAATTTATTTGGAACAGAAGCTTCTCTGTTGTATGTGTTCTTCGTGAGAAGTAGTACTAGTTCTTGCTGTTGCAAGTAGTACTACTACTCTGTAGCAAGTAGTACTACTTTCCTGTAGCTACAGTATGCTAGTACTTTAGTCTTGCTTTTTCTGTGTTGCTTTTTGATCGAGTTGGCAGGGTCAAAGTCCCTTTTCTTGTGTGAAGTCCAACTCTGTGTAGCAGACTTCGAATCTGCAAGCTTCGAATCTGCAGGCTTCGAATCAACAGACTTCGAATCTGCAAGCTTCGAATCTGCAGACTTCGAATCTGCAAGCTTCGAATCTGCAGACTTCGAATCTGCAAGCTTCGAGTCTACAGACTTCGAATCAGCAGACTTCGAATCTGCAAGCTTCGAATCTGCAGACTTCGAATCAGCAGACTTCGAATCAGCAGACTTCGAATCTGCAGGCTTCGAATCTGCATACTTCGAATCAGCAGACTTCGAATCAGCAGACTTCGAATCTGCAGGCTTCGAATCTGCAACCTTCGAATCTGCAACCTTCGAATCTGCAACCTTCGAATCTGCAACCTTCGAATCTGCAACCTCAGAATCTGCAACCTCAGAATCTGCAACCTCAGAATCTACGACCTCAGAATCAGCAAACTTCGAATCTGCAGACTTAGTCAATTTGTTCTCGCTTTGCTGTTTAGTTTTCTTTTTAAATGCATTGGGTTTTGGGAGTAGGCCATTGATTCGAAAGAATTTTTTAGGCGCCCATTCACCCCCCCTCTGGTCGCTACTTTCGGTCCTACAAGTGGTATCAGAGCGAGGTTAGGGTTTTTCCATACCTTAACCGGTTCTAAACCCCAGTAGTGACTATGACGTCTCCAGGCAAGGTCCCGTCCTTGGAAGCCTATGGCTACAATTATTGGAAGACTCGCATGCGAGCCTATCTCATGAGCCAGGGTTCGGACATATGGGACATTTGCGTTCACAGCACGTTTGTCATTCTGCCAGTCGCTGAGCACGGTACTGCTGGTATCATTGCTCAGCATCTGAGCAACAGTAAGGCTGTGAATATTTTGTTTTCTGGATTAGGTCCCACTGAGTTTGAGCGTGTGAGTCATCTCTCCACTGCGAGAGAGATCTGGGCTACCCTCAAGGCACACCATGAGGGAACAGCCCAGGTCAAGGCTCGGCTCTATCAGACCTACCGGCGTGAATATGAGAACTTCACACAGAAGCCGGGTGAATCTGTTGAAGCTTTGTTTGGTCGCTTTCAGTCGATCATTAACAAGCTTCGGGACAACAAGGCTGAGGGTGCTCAGTTAGTCTCAGATCATGAGCAGGCGCTCAAGGTTCTTCATACCTTGGACCCAAAGATCTGGGAGATCAAGGTATCATCTATCGTTGAGAGTACTTCTTACGATACCTTGACCATTTCTGAGTTATTTAGCAAGCTGAAGGCCACTGAGGTAGACATCCAGTTGAGATCAAATCTCACTGCCTCTGGATCAAAATCCCTGGCCCTTGCTACATCTTCTGTTGATCCCTCTGCTGTGAGTTGTGCTGGGTTCTCTTTGATGTCTATCACTGAGGACCAGCTTGAGTTGTTGGGAGATGATGATTTGTGTCTCTTTAACAACCGGGTGCGTCGTGTCTATGATAAAAGAATGTTCAAAAGACACGGCACACAATCCGGATGCTTTGAATGTGGTGATCCAGGACACTTCATCGCCGACTGCCCCAAGCGCAGTGGATACAAGAAGGGCACCGGCAGCAGCTTCCACGACTCCGGCAAGCATGAGAGCCCCTCCTTCACCATGGGCAAGCCGAAGACCCGGTTCTTCAAGAAGGCCCTGAAGGACTACCGGCGAGAGAACAAGAAGCGCGACAAGGCCTTCTTCGCCGAGATGGAGAAGAGCTACTCCAAGAGATCCACGTCTTCTTCCTCTTCATCGAGCTCAAGTGATGAGGAGATTACCATCAAGAAGGGGAAGGACAAGGATGATCCGGCGGGCCTCTGCTTCATGGCTTTCGGAGACAAGCCGAAGAGCCGCACACACCAGCGCCGAAGATCCCGCAAGAGCTTCTGCTCCATGGCTCTTGGGGATAGAGAAGAAAAGAGCTCCTCCGACGACTCCGACGACGACGGTAGCAAGGTATCATCTTATGAGCGCGAAATTGTCGATTTACTTGAGAGCAATCGTCAGGAGTTAAAATATCGGGAGAAACTGCTTAGGGGGGCTAAGAAAAGGATAGATGAGTTAGAGAGTGAGCTTGCCGTGGCCAACGGTAGGATTGAGAGTCTATCCTCTGCCCCTTGCTTGGGTGATAGCAGTGAGTGCCCGAAGTGCGAGGTGCTTCTGTGTGACCTGTCGACTCTAAAGTCCAGGTACACAGAAAGAGTTGATGAGAGGGACGCTTTGGCCACTGAGCTTGAAAGAGCTCAGCTGGGGCTGAAAAATGCTCAAGCCACTGTCGTCGCACCCTGTGTTGATTGCCCATCTCATCTAGCTGCCTTAGCTGAGCTGAAATCCAAGGGCGATGAGCATTTGGGTGATTTAGAGAGGTTGAGAGCTGAGCTTGCGCAGACTAGGCTAGAGCTTGAGACATTGTCAGTTCCACCCACTGTCTGTGAGAACTGTCTGTCTCTTAGAATGGAGTTGATTAAGCTGAAAGCCGAGAAGTCTGTCCAGATAGACAGTGAGTGTGAGACCTGCTTGTCTCAGGTGGAGGTACTAGCTTCCTTGAGAGAGGAGCTAGCTGATTCTCAGAATGAGAACTTTTACCTCCGGTCTATCCTGAGTTGGATCAGTGCCAGAGAGCCACAGCTTGGCATGATGATCCAGCAGTTCAAGAGGAAGGATGGGTTTGGAGTAGGTTACACCTACACCAAGGCTGACTTTGAAAGTGCCCTCAGCCGGGCAGTGGAGTGGAGTAAAATGACTCCAGAGCAGAGGTATCCCAAGACTCACTCCACTGAGTCCTCCCAGGCTTGTCAGCCCAAGGATGGAGTGATCCATGAACCACCCAAACTCCACCCAAGAAGCCTATCTGGGTGCCTAAGCCCAAACACCTCCACTCTTCTCTAGACTCTCTTCCTGGACCCTCTCAGCCCAAGAAGACCACACCAAACACTACCAAACCCAAGAACCCCAAGCCTCAACCACATCCCAAGAAGCCTACCTATCATTGTGAGTATTGTCAGAGAGATGGGCATCTTGCGGAGTTTTGCTTCAGGAGGAAGCGGGTTGAGAGAGCAGAGAGGGCTCGTAGTGATCAGGTGCAGTTCTACCAGCAGGGTGGTAGACTGCGTGTTCCTCGGCGCGGGGAGAGGCTAGAGGCCAGGCCGCGTCGTGTAGGTGGTGGTAGAGGAGACGGTTTTCTTACCCGTGCTCCAGTTGGTGGTGTTCGTCCCGGTAGAGTTCCAGACCGTGTTGGCTACGGTTCTGGACCTCATGGCCGCAGGGTTAGGAAGAACCGTGGACCGCGTTTTGAGCCGCGTTTTGGTCCAAACTCTTTGATGGTTTTCGCTTTCCATCTTTTGAGCAGATGGCTCGACACTGGTTTAGCTCTTTTGCTAAACCTGGTGCCGGACCATTTGCTCCTACTTACAGACATTGATTGTGCAGGACCGGGGACTGGAGGATGTTTGGATCATGGACTCAGGATGTTCTCGTCACATGACGGGACATCGCAGATGGTTCTCCAGTCTCACTCCCCCGAGCTCCAAGAATATATCACGTTCGGGAACAGCGGTCAAGGGAAAGTAAGTGGCATAGGCTCAATCAGCATTTCAGACCATTTTTCTTTAAAGAATGTTGCTTTGGTTAAAAATTTGAACTTTAATTTAATCTCTGTTTCACAACTTCTTGAGGATGGTTTGGAAGTGCGGTTTAAGAAGGGCAGTTCTTCTGTGGTTGATTCTAGAGGGTCTTTGGTTTGTCAGATTTTACCTTTCGGTAAAGTTTTTCGAATTGATTTCTCTAGTTCTTTTGGCCCTTCTCGCTGTTTGATTGCTGGATCTTCTTCTGAGCTCTGGAAGTGGCATAGGAGGTTAGGTCATTTGAGTTTTGATCTGCTAGTCAGGTTAAGCTCTATGGACCTCATCCGAGGATTGCCCAAGCTTAAGATGGAGAAGGATCTAGTTTGTCATCCCTGTCGTCATGGGAAAATGGTTGCCGCTTCTCACTCACCTGTGACTCAGGTGATGACTTCGTATCCAGGCGAGCTTTTACATTTGGACACTGTAGGTCCAGCTCGGGTACGCTCAGTTGGTGGGAAGTGGTATGCACTTGTGATTGTTGACGACTTTTCTCGTTTCTCGTGGGTTTTCTTTTTGGAGTCTAAGGATGAAACTTTCAATTTGTCCATGACCTGGTTTTGAAGCTGAAGAATGAGAACAATGGTCGGATGCGAGCAATTCGCTCTGACAACGGCTCTGAGTTCAAGAACTCTCAGTTCGTCAGCTTCTGTGGTGATCAGGGTCTGGACCATCAGTTTTCTTCTCCTTACACTCCCCCACAGAACGGCGTTGTGGAACGAAAGAACCGCACGCTAGTTGAGATGGCCAGGACGATGCTCGATGAGCACAGGACTCCTAGGCGTTTTGGGCTGAAGCCATGAACACGGCTTGCTATCTGGCCAATCGCATTTTTCTTAGAAGCTTACATTGGTAAGACATCATATGAGTTGCGGTTTGGCAGACAGCCCAAGGTGAGCCACTTGCGAGCGTTTGGCTGCAAGTGCTTTGTGCTCAAAAAGGGAGGGCATTTGGACAAATTTGAGTCTCGTTGCTGGGATGGTGTTTTTCTTGTTATGCATTGCATTCTCGAGGCTTCCGTGTTTGGAACCTCGAATCCCAGCTGCTTGTCGAGACGTGTGAAGTTTCATTTGATGAGTCCCTGCCTTCTTTGACTCCTTCTTTTGAGCTTTCTGGTGATGATGAGCTCGGAGAGTCCATCTTCGAGGAAGATGAGGATACTCCAGCTGCTGTTGAGGGTGGGCCTTCTGCATCCCCCGCAGAGCCCACACCTTCTGTGACTTCGACTGATGATGAGGGCGGACCTCTGATCACTTCTTCCACTTCGATCGAGCCCCCTCAGTCGAGTCCAGAGGTGCCAGCTGCTGACTCCGGTGAGGTGACTTCAGATCACCAGGGAACCCGAGCAGTTCAGCGTGACCACCCCTCAGAGCTCATCATTGGTGATTTAACTGAAAGGACTTTGCGTTCTTCTGCCTCTCTCGCTGTGTTTGCTGAATCTGCATTTGTTGCATCTTTTGAGCCCAGAGACATTTCTCATGCTCTCTCTGATTCTAATTGGATTAATGCCATGCAAGAAGAGCTTGAGAATTTTGTCCGCAATCGGGTTTGGACAATAGTTGAGCCGCCACCAGGATGCAACCCCATAGGCACCAAGTGGGTATTCAAGAACAAACAAGGTGAAGATGGGGTTGTGGTGCGCAACAAGGCTCGACTAGTCGCCCAGGGTTATTGCCAGAAGGAAGGTATTGACTTTGAAGAAACCTTCGCTCCTGTGGCCCATCTTGAGTCCATTCGTATTCTTCTAGCTTTTGCCGTTTCAAAGGGTTTTAAGCTTTTTCAAATGGACGTTAAGAGTGCTTTTCTGAACGGGTTCATAGAGGAGGAGGTATATGTTAGGCAACCCCCCGGTTTTGAGAACCCCAAGTTTCCTCGACATGTTTTTAAGTTGCATAAAGCTTTATACGGGTGAAGCAAGCCCCCAGGGCTTGGTATGACCGGTTGAAGCAATTTTTGTTGGGGAAGGGCTTTGTGATGGGTTCTGTGGACAAAACTCTTTTCTTGCTCAGAGATGCTTCAGATTTCTTAGTTGCTCAGATTTATGTGGACGATATTATCTTTGGCGGTACTACTGATTCTCTTGTGTCCAAGTTTTATGAGCAGATGCACAGTGAGTTTGAGATGAGCCTCATGGGTGAGCTCAAGTACTTCTTAGGGCTCCAGATCAAGCAGACCAAGGACGGCACCTTCATCCACCAAGGTAAGTACACTCGTGATATGTTAAAGAAATTTGACTTTGGTGGTGAATTGAAGCCGCAGATGACCCCGATGGGCACTTCTGGGGGTCTGGACAAGGACGAGGCGGCGTCAAGGTCAATGAGAGAGAGTTTCGAGGGCTGATCGGTTCGTGCTGTACTTGACGGCGACGAGGCCAGACATACAGTTCGCCGTAGGACTTTTGCGCGCGATTTCAGTCCTTCACCACCGCGCGTCTCATCGGCAGGCTGTCAAGCGCATCTTTAGGTATCTTACTATGCGCCTGATCTCGGTCTTACTATTCAGCATCGTCATCTCTTGATTTATCTGGCTTTTCGGACGCTGACTTTGGTGGGTGCCGGTTGGATCGCAAGTCGACTTCGGTACTTGCCAGTTTCTTGGTTCTTCCTTGTATCTTGGTCTTCTCGAAAGCAATCTGAGTTGCTCTTTCGACCACAGAGGTGAGTACGAGCTGC